>PVIU01003344.1:0-147519 GCA_004026605.1 Ondatra zibethicus | reverse complement strand
TCTTTAATCCATTTGGACTTGAGTTTTGTGCAGGGTGACAGATAAGGGTCTAATTTCATTCTCCTACACGTTGACATCCAGTTATGCCAGCACCATTTGTTAAAGATGCTTTCATTCTTCCATTGTATAATTTTAGCCCCTTTGTCAAATATGAGGTGTTCATATGTTTGTGGATTAATATCCGGATCTTCTGTTCGATGATTTATTTTATTATTATTAAATTTTTTTAACAATCCTTTCTCATTTTACATACTAATCTCAGTTCCCACTCCCTCCCCTCCTCCTGCTACCCCCACCCTCCCCCCATCCCATCACATATCCATTCCTCAGAGAGGATAAGACTTCTCATGGAGAGTCAACAAAGTCTAGCATATCACTTTGAGGCAGAACCAAGGCACTCTGCTCTATATCTAGGCTGAGTAGGGCATCCCTCTAAAGAGAATTGGCTCTAATAAACCAGTTCAAGTACTAGGGATAAAGCCTGGTCCCACTACCAGTGGTCCCACAGACTGCCCCAGCCATACAACTGCCACTCACATTCAGAAGGTCTAGTTTGGTTCTGTGCCAGTTGCTCCACTGTCAGTCTGGAGTCAGTGAGTTCCCACTAAATGAGGTCAGCTATTCCTGTGGGTATCCCCATCAGGGTCTTGACCCCTTTGTTCATATTATCGCTCCTCCTTCTTTTCAACCTGACTTTGGTAGCTCTGCCCAGTGACTCACTATGAATCTCTGAGTCTGTCTCCATCAGTTAATGGTTCTTTGATGACAATTAAGGTGGTCATCAATCTGATTAGAGGGGAAGGCCAGTTCAGGCACCATCTCCACTATTGCTTAGGGTCTTAGTTGGGATCATCCTTGTGGATTCCTGAGAATTTCCCTAGTGCCAGATTTTTTGCTAGCCCAATAATGGCTCCCTTACTCAAGATATCTCTTTCCTTGCTCTCCCTCTCAGTCCTTCCCCCATCTTGATCATCCATTCGCTCATATTCTCTTTCCTCCTCCCCTTCTCCCTTACTCCTCCTCTTCTTCCCTCCCTTCTACTCCCACCCCTCACACTCCTGATTTTCTCAGGAGAACTTGTGTATGTCTCTCTTAGGGTTCTCCTTGTTACCCTAACTTCTCTTGAGTAGTGGACTATAGGCCAGTTATCCTTTGCTTTATTTCTAATATCCACACATGAGTGAGTACATACTGTGTTTGTCTTTCTGGGTCTGGATTACCTCATCAGGATGGTGTTTTATAATTCCATCCATTTGCCTGCCAATTTCAAAATGTCATTGTTTTTTTACCACAGTACTCCATTGTGTAAATGTACCCTATTTTCTTTATCCTTTTTTCAGTTGATGGACATCTAGGTTTTTTCCCAAATTCTGGCTATTACGAATAATGCTGCTAAGAATACAGTTGGGTAAATAAATATCCTTGTGATATGAGTGTGCATGCTTTGGGTGTATGCCCACGAGTGGTATTGCTAGGTCTTGAGGTAGGTTGATTCCCAATTTTCTGAGAAATCGCCATACATATCTCCAAAGTGGTTCTACAACTTTGCAGTCCCAACAGCAATGGAAAAGTGTTACCCTTACTCCACATCCTCTCCAGCATAAGCTGTCATCAGTGTTTTTGATCTTAGCCGTTCTGACAGGTGTAAGATGGTGTCTCAGAACTGTTTTGATTTGCATTTCCAACAGTTAAAGATGTTGAGCAATTCCTTAAGTCTCTTTCGGCCTTTTGAGATTCTTCTGTTGAGAATTCTCTCTTTAGATCTGTACCCCATTTTTTAAATTGGATTATTTGGTATTTTGATGTCTAGTTTCTTGATTTCTTATATATTTTGGCGATCAATCCTTTGTCTGATGTGGCGTTGGTGAAGATCCTTTCCCATTCAGTAGGCAGGTATTTTTTCTTCTTGACTGTGTCTTTTGCCTTACAGAAACTACTCAGTTTTAGGAGGTCTCATTTATTTGTTGCTGACTTCATTATCTGTGTTACTGGTAATATATTTCGGGATTAGTCTCCTGTGCCCAAGATTCAAGGCTATTTTCCACTTTATCTTCTATGAGTTTCAGTGTGGGTGGATTTTATTGGTATCTTTGATCCTTTTGGTTTTGAGTTTTGTGCATTGTAATAGATATGGATTTATTTTCATTCTTCTACATGTTGATATCCAGTTATGCCAGCACCATTTGTTGATGATACTTTCTTTTTCCCAATGTATAATTATAGCTTCTCTGTCAAAAATCGGGTGTTTATAGGTGTGTGGATTAATATCAGAGTCTTTGATTCAATTTCATTAGTCCATCTGTTTATTTTTATGTCAACACCAAGGTGTTTTCATTACTGTAGCTCTGTAATAGAGCTTGATGTCTTGGATGGTGATGCCTCTGGCAGTTCCTTTATTGTACGGGATTGTTTTGTCTATCCTGGCTTTTTGGTTTTCCATATGAAGTTAAGTATTGTTCTTTTGAGGTCTGTGAAGAATTGTAGATTGCTTTTGGTAAGATTGCCATTTTTATTATATTGATCCTACTTATCCAAGAGCATGAGATATCTTTCCATTTTCTGATATCTTCTTCAATTCTTTTTCTTCAAAGGCTTAAAATTTTTGTCAAACAGATGCTTCACTTCTTTGGTTACTGTTACCCCAAAATATTATCTGTTATTTGTGGCTACTGTAAAGGGTGATGGTTCTCTGATTTCTTTCTCAGCCCTTTTATCATTTGTATAAAAAAGGGCTACTAGTTTTTTTTTTTTTTTTTTTGAGTTGATCTTGTATCCTGGCATATTACTGAAGGTGTTTATCACCTGTAGGAGTTCCTTGGTAGAATTTTGGGGATCGCTTATGTATACTATCATATCATCTGCCAATAGCAAAAGTTGACTTCTTCTTTACAATTTGTATCCTCTTGATCTCCTTTTGTTTTCTTGTTGCTCTAGCTAGAACTTTAAACACTATGTTAAATAGATATGGAAAGAGTGGATTTCCTTGTCTTGTTCTTGATTTTGAGGGAATGGCTCTTAGTTTCTCTTCATTTAATTTTATGTTGGCTGTTGGTTTGCTGTCTATTGCTTTTATTATGTTTAGATATGTTCCTTGTATTCCTGATCTCTCCAAGACCTTTATCACGAAGCAGGGCTGGATTTCATCAAATGCTTTTTCAGCATCTAATGAGATGATGGTATGTTTCTTTTTCCTTTCAGTTTATTTATATTGTGGATTACATTGACAGATTTGTCATATGTCAAACCATCTCTGTATCTCTGGGATAAAGCCAATGTGATTATGGTGAATGATTTTTTTGTGTTCTTGGATTTGGTTTGCCAGTATTTTATTGAGTACTTTTGAATCAATGTTAATGAGGGAGATTGGTCTGTAATTCTGTTTCTTGTTACATTTTTGTGTGGTTTGGGTATCAGGGTAACTGTAGCCTCATAAAAAGAGTTTGGCAATATTCCTTCTGTTTCTGTTGTGTGGAACAATATGAGGAGTATAGGTATAGCTCTTCTTTAAAGTTCTGGTAGAATTCTGCAATGAAACCATCCAGCCCAGCGGTTATTTGGTTGGGAAACTTAATTACTGCATGCATTTCCATAGGGGTTATAGGCTGATTTAAATTGTTCAGCTGGTCTTGATTTAATTTTGTTATGTGGTACCTACCCATTGTCCATTTCCCTTAAGTTTTTCAATTTTGTGGAATACAGGTTTTTGAAGTATGGTTTAATGATTCTCTAAATTTTCTCCATATCTGCTGTTACATCCCCCTTTTCATTTCTGAATTTGTTAATTTCGATATTCTCTCTCTGTCTTTTGGTTAGTTTGAACAAGTGTTTGTCTTGTTGATTTTTCTCAAAAAAAAAAAAAGCTCTTTGTTTCATTGATTCTTTATATTCATTTCTTTGTTTTTATTTTATTGATTTTAGCCTTCAATTCGATTATTTCCTGTCATTTACTATTCCTGGGTGAGTCTGCTTCTTTTTGTTTTAGAGCTTTCAGGTGTGCTGTTAAGCCTCTAGTGTGAGGTTTCTCCACTCTCTTTAGGTGGATATTTAGGACTATACACTTTCTTTTCAGCACTCTTTCATAGTGCCCCATAGGTTTAGGTGTGTTTTGCATTCAATTTCATTAAATTCAAGGAAGAGTTTAATTTCTTTCTTTATTTCTTTCTTGGCCTAGGGGTGATTCAGTTGAGCATTATTCAGTTTCCATGAGTTTGCTGGCTTTCTGCTATTAGTATTATTGTTTAATTCCAATTTTAAAGCATGATGGTCCAATCAGATACAGGGTGTTGTTTCAATTTTTTATTTATGTTGAGGTTTGCTTTGTTACTGAAGATGTGGTCAATTTTAGAGAAGCTTCCATGAGGTGTTGAGAAGAAGGTATATTCTTTTGTGTTTAGGTGAAATGTTCTAATGATGTCTGTTAAGTCCATTGAGTCATGACATCTTATTTGTCTGTTAAGTTTCTGTCTGACAGACCTGTCCCTTGGTGAGAATGGGTTACTGAAGTCTCCTACTATTAGTGTGTGTGGTTTGGTGTGAGATTTAAGCTTTAGTAATGTTTCTTTTACATACATGGGTGCTCTTGTATTTGGGGAATAGATGTTCGGAATTGAAACTTCATCTTGATAAATTTTTCCTGTGATGAGTATGAAGTGTCCTTCATCTCTTTTAATTGATTTTAGTTTGAAGTCTATTTTGTTATATATTAGAATAGCTACACTGCTTGTTTCTTATGTCCATTAAATGGGGAAATCATTTCCCTACCCTTTACTCTGAGATAATGTCTGTCTTTGAGGTTGAGGTGTATTTCTTGTTTGCAGCAGAAGGATGGATCCTGTTTTTATATCTATTCTGTTAGCCTGTGTCTTTTTATAGGTGAATTGATTCTATTAATATTAAGAGATATTAATGACCAGTGATTGTTAATTCATGTTATTTTTCAGTGGTAGTGTTTTGTGTGTTTCCCTTCTTTGGGTTTTGCTGCTGTTAGTTTATCAGATGCCTGTGTTTTTATGGGTGTAGTAAATGCCCTTAGGTTGGAGTTTTTCTTCTAGTACTTTCTGTAAGGTTGGATTTGTGGATAGCTATTGTTTCAATCGGGTTTTGTCATGAAATATCTTGTTTTCTCCATCTATGGTGACTGAAAGCTTTGCTGGGTATAGTAGTCTGGGCTGGCATCCATTGTTTCTTAGCATCTGCAGCACATCTGTGCAGGACCTTTTGGCTTTTAGGATTTCCATTGAGAATTTGGGTGTAATTCTGATAGGTCTGCATTTATATGTTACTTGACCGTTTTTCTTTGCAGCTTTTAGTGTTCTTTCTTTATTCTGTATGTTTAGTATTTTGATTATTACATGGCAAAGGGAATTTTTATTTTGGGCAAGGCTATTTGGTGTTCTGTAAGCTTCTTGTACCTTCGAAGGCATGTCCTTCTTTAGGTTGGGAAAGCTTTCGTCTATGATTTTGTTGAATATATTTTCTGTGCCTTAGAGCTAGAGTTCTTCTCCTTCTTCTATCCCTATTATTCTTATAGTCTTTTCATGGTGTCCCAGATTTCCTGGATATTTTGTGTTAGGAATTGGTTGAATTTAACATTTTCTTTGACTGATGAACATATTTTCTCTATTGTGTCTTCAATACCTGAGATTCTCTCTTCCATCTCTTGTATTTTGTTGGTTATGCTTGCATTTATAATTTCTGATTGTTTATCCATATTTTACATTCCCAGAATTCCCTCGGGTTATGTTTTCATTATTGCTTCTATTTCAATTTTCAAGTCTTGAAATATCTGAACTGTTTGCTTCACCTGTTTGATTATTTTTTCTTGGTTTTCTTGGGTTTCTTTGAGAGGCTTATTGATTTCTTCCAATTTTTTGTTTGTCTTTTTGTCCACATCTTTAAAGAAATTTTTCCTTTCCTTTTTTCAGGTCTCTATAATCTTCATAAAGTTAGATTTAAGGTCATTTTCATCTATTTCTTCTGGGTTGGAATGTTCAGGTCTTCCTTTTGTATGCCCACTATGTTCTAGTGTTGCCATGTTGCTTTTTAGGTTGTTGAATATATTCTTGCATTGGTGCCTACCCATCTCTTCCTCAAATCGGTGCAGGCAGTGTCTCTGCTTGTTGGTCCAATCCTTATAGTTGGTGTCTATGTCTCAGGGGTCCTTTCATTGACCTATTGTTACAGTTGCTTGGTCCACTCTGTGCAGTCACTGTCTGTGTCACAGGGAGCCTCTGAGGTTTCTTGACATGAGTTGGTTTGGGAGCATAATGGGACTTGTAGCTTACTGGGTCCAATAGGGGATTGTTGGGGCAGCCTGCCTGCAGAAGGCTTGCCTGTTGACCTGCTAGTGCAGCTGAGGCGAGTGAGGGCGGGATCCGGAGTTTTACCCTGAAGCCTAGGGCCTAGAGACTGGGCTATTCAGCTGGAGGGGGATAGTCATTTACCTCCTGGTCCCCTCTGTGCAGTCACAGTATCTGGAGGAGCCATTGAGGTTCTCTGGGGATGGGTGGGTTTGGGGGAGAAGTGGGATTTGTAGATTACAGAATCTGATTGATGGGGAGTTCTGGAACAGCCTCTATTTCAGGTGATTTCTATTGTTTATATATATATATGAATGTAAATATATATACATATTAAACTTTTCTTCTAAAATGAATTCCTGTGAAATTCTCTTCCACGATACTAAATTTCATCATTGCACATTTTGTTTTATTTTCTCTTGTTAAGATTTCTCTATACTCTCAAGGTCATGGAGAATCATTATAATCAAAATATTTGCACCAATGCTGCCATCTCTTTCTTTCTAGAACTGTTTCTTCTGTTGAATGACTTTTCTCTGGGTGAGCTACAAAGCTCACCAGGCTTTACCAGGCATGACATGCTGTGAATGTTAGGATGATGAGACAGGTTTTGTTGTCTTCCTTTAAAGATGTTTATGGTTTGGTCATGGTTTAGAATGATGATCTCTGAGTCTTCTTTTTCAGTTATTTCAGGGAAGATGGAAAGCCTTCACTTTGAGAAATCTTTGCTCCACTGCTCTGCTGATACAGACTTTCCTCTGAGCTTTATTGACTATTTTACATGTTCAATAAAACTCTACTTGATAACTCTCCCAGGGTAAGGATCATATGCATTATTCATCATATTTCCTACAGGTTTTCTGAACCTAGAAGATATTCCTAGCTTGGACTCATGGGGCTTCATGGTATGGGTACATATTTGCAACCAAGTATTACAGAATCCTTAGTTACATTCAAGTTTTTGTAAGTATTTCTTTACATTGTATCTTTATCTCTTGCTAACTGTTGCTACATCTTCTAGTTGGGGTTACTGTCTCCCCAACTTTGATGAGACTGCCAGGTTTGTTTTCACTGCCCCATTCCTTTGCTACAAAGTTCAGAAATTGCCTCCAAATAAGAATCATAACTGGTTTGATTCTTTTCTTTAAGACTATTAATCTAAACTGTCCAGTTTCCAAAAATAGGTGGTTTTTCAAAAACATTTTCTCCTGTCTTATGATTGTTTGTTTATAAATAAACCTATTGCCATTCCCTTGTGGCCAGAATCAGAAATTCCCTAGATTTCAAACATGGCTTCTTATGCTGTGATTTCACTCTGCTGACATAAAAGTTTCCCTCTACTATTTTTATGCCTACAGAGTAAAATATCCCCAGGTGTTTGCTTTCTCTTATTGCACTGCCTGTCCATATTGTCAAGAAAAATCTAAAATATTATTTGATCTAGATGTTTGCTAAGTATATGAAGCTACTTGGGGATAAGAATCTGTCCACTCACAATTATATTTATTAGGAATGCTGCCTTCAGTTTCTGTCCATCAAGAAAATTAATTTTAAATGTTAGTGAAAATACAAGATTTTTTTTTTTTTTTGCTTTTTGAGACAGGGTTTCTCTGCATAGCTCTTTGGTGTCTATCCTGGAACTAGCTCTTAGTGAAAATAGAAGCTTATTATTATGACTTTATTATAATTAATTGAAGATAACTGATGTAGTATTTCATTGTTGTTGACTTTTGAGTCTTCAGAGTTTTATGCACCTCTGAATTTTAATTAAAATCAAGTTGATGTGATAAGTTCTTATATGAAAAGTGCGTAGACCATGGTTTTCAACACAACTGTGCAGTGGGGTGGTTAGTACTCAGTCCAAGTCTGGAAGTGAATGAGCTCCAGGTACAACAATGCAGGAAATCGTCATGTTATTTACCCTAAAATAGAGAAATGGGGAAATAGCCCTGAAATTCAGAGTAGAAGATTCAGTATCTCATAGAAACCGTAAGCAGCTAGTTTAAATCCCTGCTCCAGTGGAGTCAGGATATTCACCAGATGTAAGTGGTACATTCTGCACTTGTGGTTTCTCAATAGTGTTCATGCCTTTATAGTAAAACTCAACTAAAACAATTTTGAGTACATAATTGACACATACCGACAGAGATTGGCAAGAATATCCAAATACACTTGACACAAATCCTATGCTCAAGGATGCTCTTAGTCTCATAATATTGTGATATTATAAATTACATGCCCACAGTGAAGAGTAATTTTTAAATACTCTTATTTTTCTAAAAGTCATTCGAAACAAATTTATTGAAATAAACAGAAAAATATTACTGCAACATGTTTATAGTAATTTCTAACCTTATACTTTTGGCAACATTAACAGTGATTTAGCATAAACTTATCTTTAAACCCCCAGGCAAATGACACAGAAGGAGTGAGGATGCCACAACAGGTCAATGGGTGGAGGTGCTACAAAAACAGCATGCACAAAGGTACCTTCACTTTCTCTTCTCCCTTGTGATTAGCTATGGAACATTTTTTTTTAAAACAGAATCCCTTTCAAGAATACCAATTATGAGAGATGATGGATTCAGCCTCATTTTTTGCCTTTTGTTCTGTGGTTAAATCTTCAATTGTTTTCTGACCAAGCTAAAATAAAACAGATGCAAGTAAATCAGACAAAGATGTGAATTTGGCACATGAGTAGAGAGAGGGTAGAATTAATATTGTTCCTTATTGTTTAGTTAAGCATTGTTAAGCACATTCTGTTACTGTGAGCAAGGGGCAATGCTTCAGTAGTAAAACTGTTACATTTGCTAGTTTTGAAACTGAAATAGGAAAAGCACTAGAAAATGAGGGAAATGCACAGAAACTTGATACTAAAATCTCATAATTCTGAACAGTAGGGCAGTATGTTCATGAAACTCATTCAAGAGCTAAGTATGTATGTATGTTTTTAATGAATTTATATAATGATATATAATGTGCTGGGTGACTTGGTTATACGTACACTACCTGAGAATGTAGTGGTCAGATTCTAATTTACTATGCAATGAATTGTTATTTTAGAATGCATTGATGTTTTAAAAGAAAAGTAATTTCAAAATATGTCAATATGAAAAAAGGGTCCAAAATTAGTATGCCATTGCTTGAATGTTGTTTTCATCAAGATTCCTAGGAAGAAGAGCCATTGGGAGATACATAGAATTAATTACAGGCACACCTCATATGATATGGAAGGTGACATATCTTAAGATACATTGTCTAAACGTGGGGACCCAGCAAATCCTTGGGTGGAGGAATAATGTCCAAGTACATAGGCAATAAATGCCACAACCCAAGAAGGAAGAGAATTTCCCTTTTTCTGCCTTCTGGACCTTTGCAGGTTTGGTGTGTTGGAAATTCCTGTACATGTGAGAGCCTCCTCTACTGAAGCTACTGACTCAAATATTATCCTCTTCTAGAGGGATCTGAGATTCCTTCAGCACACTCATGTTGAAGACAAAATTAATAGTCTTAGATGTCTTCAAAGGAGGCACAACTAAATTTTAACTGAGCAAAACCAAAACAGCACATTGGTGCAAGGTCCATGTATCATGGCACTCTTGCTTTATCAGAAAATATCAGTATTGTTTGCTCTCTGTTTTTGTATTTAAAAATGGAGAAATGTAAGGGATTAAAATAGAGTGCAAAGACTCTTTTTGTTCTAACAATTTTTTTTTACTTGGGATAAAATATATATGTGTGTGTTTCTATGTTTGCTATAGTATAATTTTTAATAGGTTTCACTATTGAAAACATAGAAAAATACAATTACCAAGATACATTATTTCTTATTACATTTTCTCTTTTTTCTTTTATTAAAATTCTTCTCTCATATAATACATCCCAAGTGTAGTTTTCCTTCCCTTCACTCCTCCCAGACCCTGTAGCTCTCCCCTCCCAGATCCATCCCTCCTTGGTTTCCCTTCAGAAAAGAACAGGCCTCCCAGGAATATGAACGGAAGGTGGCATAGCAAGATGCACGAATACAAGGCTGGATGGTCTGACCGTTGGTGAGAGTGGAGTATTGAAGTCTTCCACTGTCAGTGTGTGAAGGGAAATATGTGATTTAACCTTTAGTGATGTTTCTTTTATAAATGTGGATACCCTTGTGTTTGGTACATAGACATTAATAATCGAAAATTCATCTTGGTGGATTTTTCCTTTGATGATTATGAAGTGCTCTTTCTCATCTTTTTTTATTAATTTTGATTTTAAGTCTAATTTATTAGATATTAGAATGATGACACCAGCTTGTTTCTTAAGTCCATTTGCTTGGAAAATCTTTTTCCAACCATTTATTCTGAGGTAATGTCTATCTTTGATGGTGAGGTGTGTTTCTTGTATGCAACAGAAGAATGATGGATTCCACTTTTGCATCCATTCAGTTAGTCTGTGTCTTTTTATTGGGGAATTGAGTCCATTGATACTGAGAGCTATAAATGACCAATTATCATTAATTTCTATTTTTGTTGTTGTTAGTGGTAGTGGTGGTGGTGGTGTGTGTGCGTTTCATTTCTTTGGTTTTGCTGGTGTGAAATTATTTATTTTCTGTATTTTCATTGGTATAGTTAACATCTTTGGGTTGGAATTTTCCTTCTAGTACCTTCTGTAGAGCTGGATTTGTGGATAGATAATGTTTAAATTTGACTTTATCATGAAATATCTTCTTTTCTCTGCCTGGGTATAGTAGTCTAGGCTGGCATCTGTTGTCTCTTATAGTCTACAGGACGTCAGTATAGGCTCTTCTGGTTTTCAGAGTCTCCATTGAGAAGTCAGGAGTAATTCTAATAGGTCTCCCTTTATATGTTACTTGTTTATTCCCCCTTGTAGCTTTTAATATTCTTTCTTTGTTCTGTATTTACTGTTCTGATTATTATGTGGTGAGGGGACTTTCTTTTCTGGTTCATTCTATTTGATGTTCTGTAAGGTTCTCGTACCGTTATAGGCATCTCCTCCATTAGGTTAGGAAAATTTTCTTCTGATTTTGTTGAAAATATTTTCTGTGTCTTTGAGCTGAAATTCTGCTCCTACTTCTATTACTACCATTCTTAGATTTTGTCTTTTCATAGTGTCTCAGATTTCTTGGATGGGTTTTGTCAAAAAAAATTTAGGTTTAGCATTATCTTTGACTGATGTGTCTATTTCTTCTATGGTATTTTTAGTGACTGAGATTATCTCTTCTGTCTCCCTTATTCTGTTCATGATACTTGTATCTGTATTTCCTGTTAACTACCTAGATTTTCCATCTCCCAGATTCCCTCAATTTGTTTTCTTTATTGCTCCTATTTCCATTTTCTGGTCTTGAATACTTTTATTCATTTCTTTCAACTGTTTGCCCCCCGCCTTGGTTTTCTTGGCATGATTTCCTCCAATTGTTTTCCTTAAGAGATTCATTCATTTCCCCCTTGAGAACCTCTATCATCTTCATAAAGGTGGTTTTAAGGTCATTTTCTTTTGCTTCAGATGTACTGGAATATTCCAGGTTTGCTGTTGTGGAATAGTTTGGCTCTGGTGGTGACATATTGCCTTGGCTGTTGTTGTTTTTGCTCTTACACTTATATTTAGGCATTGGATTTGGAGTGTTTACAGGTCTAGGTGCAGATTTCTTGATTTGTCTTTGTTGCATGGGTATTTTATTCCTTGGTTTCTGCTTCCTCTCTGATCTTTGGTTATGGTGGCCAAGGATTGAGTAGAGGGTCTTCACCATGTTGGACTCTGGACTTCTGATGATCTGGATGGCCTCTGGTCCAGCAAGAGGTTGCTACCCAAGTTTGGGGCTAAAGTTCTGGATATGTTCATGTCCTCTGATCTGGCTAGAGGTTCTCTGGGGTTTAGGATGCTGGTCTGGCCTCTGATGGGGTGGAAGGCTTCAGCCAGAGGTGTTAGTTTGTGTTTTCTTTATAAATTCTGTTTCCATTTTCAGGTCTTAAACAGTTTTATTAGTTTCCCTCAAGTCTTTTTCTTTATTGGGGGGGGCTTTCTTTAAGGGATTTATATTCATTTCCTCTTCCAATTTTTGTTTGTCTTTTCCTCGATTTCTTTAATGCTTTCATACACTTCCTCTTTAAGGACCTCAATCTTCCTAAAGTTGCTTTTAAGGTCTTTTTTTTGTGCTTCATCAGTGTTGGAATATTCAGGCCTTGCTCTAGTAGGATGGCTGAGCTCTGGTGGTGACATATTGCCCTGGCCCCTGTGATTGTGTTCTTATGCTGGTGCCTAGGCGTCTGGATATGGGGTAATTATAAGCCTAGGCACTAATACAAATTGTTTTTATTGATTGGGTGTTTTGTTCCTTGGTTTCTTTTTCCTCTCTGGTCTTCTGGCCATTGTGGTGTTCTCTTTTTCTTAAATATTAGTTTCTATGTTGGAAATAGAAGAAAAAAATCTGAAGTATAGAAAGTATTATTTTATCTCTTTCCATGTATCTTTACATATAATCTATTTTAAATAGAAGATTAAAATAAAATTAAATACCTGATAATTTAAATACTTAAATTTATACTACGAAAGAAGGAGATTATAATAAAAATATACAGAAAATAACATTTCATAGTATAAGCATGGACATATTTAAGAAGTAGATACTGATGTATTAAAATTCTTTTCTAACAGAATTCTGTTTCTAGCTTGTTTTTATGTTCCCATGGAGAAAGAATATGATTCATCAATAATAGCTCAATGAGATTTAGTCAGGCTTTTTGTGTAACACTTTTTGGATTTTTCTATTAAAATCACTTAAATGTCTGTACATAAGGCAGCATTTAATCTTTTTCTAGTCCTTATTCTTATTACCCAATAGTAAAAGTAAGTTTACAAGATATATTATGCTAAAAAGCCAAAGAATTCATCACATTGATTAAAACAAATTAAAAATGCTTCCTTCAACATAGACATGGGATTCTCACATTAATCTCGTATGTAGAAGGTGGAAACAGCAGGATCAGAAGTTCAAGGCTGGCCTGGGCTACATAACACCCTGTCTCAAAAAGTATCTCAGGATTAAAAACTAAAGGTAAATTATAATCTATTTAGTATTTGAATATTTCATGTGCAAGTGTGGCTAAGGTAATGACATATACATAGCAAATACCGAGATGTAAACCTGGTATATTATCTCATAAAAGAGTAACAAATGTACAAATCATTAACTTTTTAAAATTCTCTCTACGACTTGAGAATTTTTGAAATTGTGTATGAGTTCAATTATTTTATCTTTTTTGTTTTAATCGGGCTGTGAGCCTGATATTAATAGCTCTTAATATATGTCAAACATATACATGACTACTATTCTTAGCAAATAGTTTTGATTTCTAGTTATCTTCCATAAAACATATTTTTAAAGCTTTGCATTTTATTGAAATTCCTTTAACAAACAGTAAACTAAAACTAGTATTTTCAAAGTTAGGAAATGTGTACAAATATCCAAATTGCTTTAAAACAGTGATTCTCAATCAGTGGGTTCTGACACCCTTGAGGGGTCTCATATGCATATCAGATATCCTGCATATCAGACACTTAAATTATTATTCATGACAGTAACAAGATTACAGTTACAAAGTAACAGTGAAATAATTTCATGAACAGGGGCTGCCACAACATGAACTGTATGGAAGACAACCTGTGTTTATTAGACGTCCCCACGTCATCTTCTTCCCTCCTTATCAAGGATCATTTGGTCAATGCTGTCTGTCAACTACAGATCTCTGCCGCACATACATTCCTCATGGAAAGTGCTATCGTACTTAGTCATGTTCCCATGGCTACCATTTTGTATCTCAGGGAGTGCTTTAGAAACAGAGTCCCAGTCTAAGAAGTAAAGAATGACGACTGATCAAGATCCAAAGAACGTGGGAGGAAGGACACCTTGATGGTGTAGTGAAAACAAAGGTTAGGTTCAGGCTGAGAAGGATTCTTTGGATTGTGTTGGAGCATTTTATTTGTATGTTTTGGGGTGTTGGGGAGAGTTTGCACTTATTTACATTTTAGTTGACACTCTCAAACATAAAAGCACCAGAAAAAAATGAAAAGAAACTCCCCATGTTTCAGTTTTAACAGCTTTTTATATTTTATTAAATTTTTCACAAGTACTCTTTGCTCTTTTCTGTTGATAAGTGCAAATCCTATGCATAAGACTATTTTGTCTCACATATGTTTGTGTGTGTATATATGTGTGTGTGTATGATACACATATATGTGCATATATATCTATATACATATATGTGTACATATGTATGTATATGTGTGTGTTCAGTGGTTATATGTGCTGTTGCATGTTTATGATATAAAAACAGAGGAAGCAGAATCTAACGT
The DNA here is from genome assembly GCA_004026605.1 of Ondatra zibethicus. NCBI lineage: Eukaryota > Metazoa > Chordata > Mammalia > Rodentia > Cricetidae > Ondatra > Ondatra zibethicus. The sequence goes on along the minus strand of PVIU01003344.1, from coordinate 132,871 downwards.
AGTTCCCTAGATCCCTGAATACTCACATTTTCCTGTAATCAAAGACTCCATGGGTACCACTCTTAAAGAGTTTGGAAAGGTAATGAACATCCAAGTTAGAATACCTTGGAATAATCTAAATACACATGTCACTTGATCTAGAAGCCAGAGACAGAAATACAGATTAAATATGAAATATCGGGGGGGGGGCGTTGAGAACACAATCGTTCAAGAGTATCTCGAAAATGGAAGGAGCGTGGTGGTAAGGAGTGAAATATGTGCATTGTTCTGGTCAAAAACAAGTTAGAGAGTGAGGACCTCAATGATAAAGCCACAGAGAAGGCTTCTGTGTCCACAACTTGAATCATATTGAGCACTACATGACAGAAAGGAAGCCATGCTGAGACCATGATTTCAGCAGTTTAAGACATGACCAGAGAACCAAGCCATGTTATATGAGAGTGACATTCCCAATCTACTGAAAAATTGGTTTTGTTTCCAAATTTTGTGGTAGCTTGACAACTGTGGAAACTTACATAACAATGAAAAAAAATATATATATAGCTATAAATAGAAATACCAGAAACCCACCTTAGAACTCTTAAAAATAAAATTACCATGCCATTGTAATGATGCCTAACACAATTAACGAAGAGGGCTTACTAACTTTATTTTTTTTTCATATTTTATTTTTTTAATTTTTTATTTTTTTACTTTATTAATACTAGGAATCAAAATTTCCACCTCCTCCCCTCCACCTGCTTCCCTCATGCTCCCCCACTCACCCTCCTTCCTCTCCCTCCAGTCCTAAGAGAGGGCAGGGTACCTTGCCCTGTGGGAAGTCCAAGGCCCTCCCCCCCTCCATCCAGGCCTAGGAAGGTGTGCATCCAGATGGATTGGGATCCCAAAAAGCCAGTACATGCCCTAGAGACAAATCCCAGTGCCATTATCATTGTCTTCTCAGTCTGCCCCAATTGTCAGCCACATTCAGAGGGTTGAGTTTGATCCCATGCTCATTCAGTCCCATTCCAGCTAGCTTTGGTGAGCTCCTATTAGTTCAAGCACACTGTCTCAGTGGGTGGATCATCCCCTCGTGGTCCTGACTTCCTTGGTCATATTCTCTCTCCTGCTCTTCAACTGGACCTTGGGAGCTCAGTCCAGTACTCCCATGTGGGACTCTGTCTCTATCTCCATCCATTGCTGGATGAAGGTTCTATGGTGATATTCAAGATAGTCATCAGTCTGACTATGGGACAAGGCCAGTTCAGGCACCCTCTTCTCCACTACCCAGGGTCCTAGCTGGGGACATCCCTGTGGACATCTGGGACCCCCTCTAGTGTCAAGCCTCTTGCCAACCCCACAATGCCTCCCTTAATTAAGATATCTTCTTTCCAGAAGGGAGAAAGGAAGGGTTGGGGAGAGCTTGGGGGAATGGGATGGTTGAGATGGAGGAAGGACAGATATGGGATCAGGGAGCTTACTAACTTTAATATATTGGGTATTAAAGAACTGGAAATCTTGTGTACTGTGTTCATCAGATTTTAATGAGCCAGCAATGACAACTAATCAAGTGTGCCCTTTGTGCTATTGAGAATCAAATGTAAACAGCTAACATAAAGATTTGAATCAAATCTCTATAAAACCTGAAGTCTGTCTGTAATTCTGAAATTAATCAGTTTCAGAGTTATAATCAAATGACTATTGAGACCAAATTGCTTAGAACATGTTGAATCCTGTCAGAATTATCTTCCTTTCATTGGTGAGTCCGTGCAGTTTTGAACAGATTCAGTGAGTCATTCATCTAAAAGTAAGTGTGTGACATCACTGAATACATGCCTCTCCCAAAGGTATGTTTACTCTCCCAGTCTCTTTGATAACAACCTAACACATCCTCAGGTACTCCTTGCAACTCAAAGTTTTTTTCAACTGAATTGGAAACAAATTTAGATACCCATGGAAAAGAGCAATGTATTCTGATAATAATTCCACGGGTGTTTGGCTGGTTATTTTCAGAACTTTGGAATTTTGTTATAACATTATAAATAACCTTGTTGTTTTCTAAGCATTTTTTTTTTCTGTTACTTCTGATAAATTCACTTTTCAGCTAAAACCTCTTGGTCAACTCAGGATAAATCTCACTGGACATTTCTTAAATTGTAGCTGTGTATACCCTGGAATTGAGTCCCTGAAGTACTGTGATTCTTTCAGGATCTTCTTTAGACATTATTGCCTTTGGAAAGCCTTTCAAGATTCTGTGGAAACAAGACACTTTTGTATCTCAATTGTATTAATTAATCCCTAATTCCTGAAACCACACAATTGCTGATTTTCAGACTCTTGCAAGCTGTGGCCCATCCTAGTTTAGGGCAGATATTTTGTGTATGTTTGTTAACAACAGAAACTATGGCAATTGGCATTTCTTGGAACATAGAGCAATCAACATGATCACTCAAGCTTGACGTGTTAAAATATTTACATCAGTTGCTATAAATTTGTGAGTCATGGGTTTTATGAAAGTTTTTGAAATCATAAAATTATATCCGAATAATTATATAGCCTGAATGTGTGTGTGTGTGTGTGTGTGTGTGTGTGTGTGTGTGTGTGTGTGTGTACAGTGGGTCTGGCTTGCTGTGGCTGCCACCAGAGCTACTCAATAACCCTCTGGATATAGGTGTCATATTCTCTAATACTTCCCTATGGGGCTATTTTTCTTGATCTTATCCCCACTTTGCAGCACACACACCTTTATTGTGCAGCTTGTATGCTGTGCACACATGTTGATTTTTTCTTTTACTATAATGCCTTTTTTTCCTCATTGACTATCTGAAGGCAAGATGGGTCACCGAAGCTCTACTGGAATCAAACCAAGGAAGTTGGGCCAGGGTTTTCGCTCTTGCCAGGTCTCCACCTACCCAGTGAAACTAATCATACTTGTCTTTGTATGTAAAAAATGAAAAGCCTTTAAGACATTTAAAAATTAAAAGAACGGATGAAAGAAAAGAAATTCCAAACATATCATCATCCAGTTGGCAGAACATTATAAAGGAATATGCACCCTGTTTAAATGTTCAAAGTGGGGGGAAATGTTCTCTGGCACTTGGAATTAAAATCAAATCCATGCATATGACATGAAGGTGCTCTACCTGAGCTATAACCCTACCCCATGAAAAGAGTTTTAAAATGTTACCAAACGTACAGGAGCCCTGTCATCATATAGTACCAGTTTCACACTATAAATAATAAAAAAATAGGACAGCTGTTCATAAGCTTCTGATGTAATTTAATATAGAGAATATTAAAATCTCATATTTACATTTGTGATCTAAGAGATAGATAGATGATTGATAGATAGAAAGAAAAATATAAAGATGAGTCGGGAAAAGTGTACATCTTAATATAGTAATTATCCCCAAATGGTTGAAATAAATTTTAGCTTTCACAGCTTGTCTTTATTTTCCAAATTTTAAAGATAATCACATTCTATACCTCCCAACATGATACAGATAGATAAATGTAGATATAGATAAGTAGATAGACATGTTTATATGCATATACTACTTATATACACATTTATGCATGCATTCTTTCATAAAGAGTATTTCCGTAGGGCACGGTACATTATCATGAGAGTTAGGAAAACAGCTGTGCAAACCACTGAATTAGTTGAGTGCAGAATGTTAGATTAATTTCTGTAGCATGTGCCATGGATTAGAGCTTTGATAACTTTGTAAATTTTCAGTCACCGTAGAACAGAAGTGACTTCCTTGAAACCTTTTAAAAGCTGTGTAACTGCTGGTAATTGGCTTTTGGGAAGAAAAGAATGCATTAAGCTTCAATGTTTTCATATTTTGCAACAAAATAGTGCATTGAAAAGCTCTTCAATATGTCAAAATGACTGTCCAAAGGCTGTCTGTAGTGGCCAGATGACTGGCTATATTTGCCATCTACTGTCAGAATTGGTCTCCAAATGTCAAAAATATTGAGAAAGGCAGCTGCTTTCAGTAAACATGGATCTACTTCCCCACGTAGAAATACTACATTTTTTCAGAATGTGTTACTGTGAATCTCCCCACTTCCAAATACAAATTTCACCACAGCTCCAAGTAAACAAAAACAAAACAAAACAAAAAAGCAAATACTTGAAGCTAATGTATCGTGCTATGAGAACTTCCAACACTAACGGCACTGCTGTTTCCTGGAACTCTGATGATGAAAGCAGCCCAACATTTCACAGTGGCTCTGGCTTGCTGTGGCTGCCACCGTGGGCTATTGCATAACCCTCTGGTGTAAGTGTGATATTTGCTAACACTTCACTCTAGGGACTATTTTTCTTGATCTGATTCCCATTTTGCCACACATATCCCGGTGTTGGGCAGATTATGTGTTATGCATATATATTGATATTTTTGTTTTAATATAGAATTTTAAAACATTTCTTCATCCAGTTGGCAGAAAGGAAGCATTTCACTTATTATATAAAATCTGCTCGTCTATCTGAAATGCTTTCATGGAAAAGGAATTTCTAAGCATGCACACACACATACACACTGAGAAAGAGAGAGAGAGAGAGAGAGAGAGAGAGAGAGATTTGACTTTTCAAGTGTAATTCATTTTTTAAGATAATTCTAAGGTTAGAATGTATATAACCTTTTGATTAAAATTTAACAAATTCTCAGGAATAAAAATTATTATATCCTTAAATCATTTTATATTTACAAAAAAAGAAAATGAAGCATAAATCAGAAATTAAGGCTATTTAAGCATAATCAAATTAAAAACGGAAAAACTATTTTTAAAGTATAATATTGATATTATGTATAATAAGATTTGAAGGGATATTATTTATATTTTATAATTTAATGTTTCTATTAAATAAATATAATTTTTGAGACCCTACAATGATGAGTAAATGGGATGGGTAAGGAATCTTTAAATTACTTATACATCTTTGTATAAGTATCATCTTTGTATATATAAGTAATAGTATAAGTCTTTATTCAAAGACTCTTATTATTTTCCTTTTTGAGCAGTTCTCAAATAAGAATTTATCTTTTAGTTAATTCATACATAAGAAAACATTTTACTGTTTTGTTCCTTCCTTATTTGACTCCATTTTCTTTCCTTCTTGTTTTTTTTTTAATTGATGACCTTGAAGCAGAAATTAGAAAACCATTGTCACTACCTGGCATAGGGATGGTGTTGTCTGATGCTTCTGAGCACTTGAAATGAGGCTAGGCTAGAGTGGCTAAATGTTGAATTTTTCATTGGATTTAGTTTTGAGTGATTTAAATTTCTATTTAAAAGTGGAAATAACATGTGTATTTCTTTCTATTGAAATAATTATGTTTTTATATTATTAGGTTAAATAAAATACTTTATCAGTATTTCTGTCACCTGTTCATTTAAAATTCATTTTCACCTTTCCCTCTTTCTCTTACTGCTTCTCTTTTCACTATGGTTCCTCAGAATTTCCTAAAAGGAGAACATAGATGTCCAGTACTAGATCTTCTTTGTTGACTTGGATCATGCAATTATTTTGGAAGCAGTCAGAGCCTTGGCAAATGGAAAGGTTTTACTTTATTTACACACAGGGATCACATGTTGCAGCAGTGCTAACAAGTGTGTGAAGCTAATGTCTCACTCCTCATTGGGGCAGGCATCAAGCAAGGACTTGCTTCTCTGAGAAATCTCTTGCAGATTCTCTGCGAGAAGTGAACAGTAATGGGCACGAAAAGGTGAAGATACAAAGACCTAACTGTTCACAGTGGGAGTTCTTTGTTTTCGTCTCCTTGTGTTTTCTTATGGTATGGGATGAAAACGGAGCCTGTGTGCTAAACACGGATGCAAATCTGAGCTCTGCTTTTTACGTTTGTTTGTTTGCTTGTTTGTCTGTTTTATTCTGTTGTTGTTCAGAGGATATATATCAAGCCTGTTCTAACAATATCACACATTACCTACTCTGGCTGGATCTGCAGCACTTCTTTGCTAATGCTTTACCAGCCTGTAAGTCGATACTTCCTGAATAGCATGCCTTACATGTCATTGTGAATGTGACACTCTTTCTCCGACTGCCATATCCTTTCCAACTTGATTGTCCCTTCCAAATACCTGCATAGACCTACTCCTTCTTTGGGTCTTAGTTAAGCGACTGTGTGCCTTTACTTAGCACACCTCCCTAACTTGCACCTTTGTATTTCCTCTGATACTGTACACCTGCTAGTGTGTTAGACTAAACTGAAATCTGATTGCATGGAAGGGTGAGTACGTATCCTGAATGAGGTCTCCTTGAGTAGTGCATTTAGAAATAACAATTTTGGGTGTTCAGAGAAATAACTCGCTTAGAGGTATTGGCATGACGAGGAGTCCATGAGACATGACAAGCACCTGGCAGGTTGTCTGGCTAGGAAGCCAGTCCCACCTCACCCATGAACATCAAGAAAGATTCACACTGTGGGAGCCTAGACAGAGCCATAGCTAAGGAACTGGGGACAAATCCAGACTGCAAGCTATAGGTAGAGAAATCTAGCCACTTTAAATACACGCCCTAGCAGGAATATGACGATATAGGCATTCAAAATTTGCCTACACCCAATGCCTAGTGTTTCCCTTGGCCCAAGTTAGTCAGAAGGAACGGGACAAGGAGGCCTGGTAAGGTATGTAGAGGTCAGAATCTGGGCCACGGAGCAGGATTGCCAAGGCCACAAAGACTACTAATGGATTTTCTTCCCGTTGCTTTGCTTTTATACCTCTTTACAAATTGCAGGAGAAAAATACTAAGTAGGTAAATGCCTCTTTAAAAATCTTCAACATCACTGCAATCAGGTTTAACTTTTAAGTCTTTGCAATGTTTCAAAAAACAAACTGACCAACAGGGTAAGTATTTGTTCAATTCTATATCTCAAATTAGGTTTGGAAATCACTAGTAACTTTTTATCTGGTAAGAGTCATCTTGGCTCTCTGTCTTTGACAGTCCATTGACTGAAAATCTCCATTACAGTTTATAAAGAAGACAAAATGAGGTCAGAGATGCTTAGAATTATCATGCCTTTGCCTTCAATTCTTTCATTTAATAAAAGCAAAATCAGAATATATGTGTGTGTGTGTGTTTATAGCAATGTTAAAAATATTAAAAATCTTTCTTTAATGGGTTAAAAATAAAATCGGTGAACTAGAAGTACATCCCTCACCACTAAGCTGAGAAGATAGCAACTGAAATATTGCTACTTCTGTAGTTTGAGAGTCCCATGAAAATGTGCTTGGGAAGGAACTCGTGCCTAAAACTATGACCGTCTTTTATTTTAACTGAAATCTCCTTCCAAGGAAATAAGTACAGTCATGTGATAAATTTTTGTATATGTATGTGTGTATGGTGTGTGCATGTGTATTTATGTTTGTTTGTGTGTGTGTGTATTTGTACATGCATGTGTGTGCATAGCATGTTTGTAAAATCCCAAAGTTTATGCCTGATGTCTTTCTTGACAATACCCTACCTCATACTGAGGCAGATTCTATCTGAACCTAGAACTCTTCTTTTGGGCAGGTCTGGCCATGCGCTTGCTTAGGGAATTCCACCTCTTCGTATGTGGCAGGCTAGATTACAAGCAGATTCCTGCACCAACTTGGTTTTTGTGTGGGTTCTAACGATTCCAACTCCTGGCCTCACACATGTGGGATAAGTTCATTATTTCCTGAGCCATCACTATAGTCCCCTGATAATTTGACATGGTATGAATATTCTTTAGCTGAAATGTGGGTGAATATTTGCTTGTAATGATAGTTGGATTAGAGCCTAGGTCATTTACATTTTATGCATACCTTATACACAAATTTTAAACATAATTTCTAGCAATATTTTGACTGTGATCTATGATATGAAGTCAGAAGTAAAATTTTCCACAGGTAGCAATATATCAGCATTCAAATGAGTTTCTGCTTTGAAATATTCCAGATTCTAGGTTTTCATATTAGAGATTACTATCCTTGAAACAAAGCAGGAAAGGGAGTGGAGGAGGAGGAGGAATAGCAATGGGAGATGGGTTTGCAGTAGTAAATATGGATTCAAACAATGGAAAGCAAGGAATCTGTGCTCCTCTTCCAAACTACATGACTTTTAAAATATCTTTGGAAGATTATTTCAATTATTATTTATCAAAATAATTAGATATTATTAATAGTAATCTAATTATTATTAGTTTATTACTATAGTCTAAATATGAATAGACAATTATTTTATTGCTTTTCTTTATCAAAATGTCCTTTTAAATGAAAATTGTGCCCAATTTTAATCTATAAGGTATTTTCTTACCTTGAATTTATCAACATAAATTATTTAATACAATATAGGATGTAATGTTCATGCATGCTCTAGAATGTCTGATACACAGAGGTGTGTATATATGATTATGTGTGCATACACATATGCTTTTAAAGAATGTATTGTTTGGCATATAGAAAAAATTAAAATATTTTATATATTCATTTTTTATTTTAAATTATGAATGTGTGTGTGCATGCATGTGTGTGAGACTGCTTGTGGGTATGTATATATGATTATAGGTGTCTGCAGAAGCTAGAGGTATAAGCTCTAGAGTTGGAGTTGCAGGTTGCAGGTGATTGTGAGGTATCCAACAGAGGGGCTGGAAATTAAATATAGGTCTTCTGCAAGAACAGTACAGCTCTTCAGTAATAATCCACTTCTCTGAACCCCAAGACAATTTTTTATTGATTTAATAAGTAAACTAATTTATTCCAAATGCTATCATTAATTCAGTAATAAGCTGCACAGGAGTTTAATTGCAGTTGCCTGAAACCCTATTTTACTAAAAGAAGCCATGGTTCTTTAGAGAAGTGAATGATTTTAGGTCTGGGGTAGGAAATATACCAAATGAGCCCAAGTATCTTGTGCCAGAAGGCAGGAACATTATCAAGGAATACGAGGGTCATCTCAAATTGTTCCATGGTGAAAAAGAAAGCCCTAAAGGAGATGCAGAAATGATTGCAGCAGCATCTGAAAGGGGCGACAATACACTAAAATGGAATGCACTGCCAACCCTGCAAGTTAGTAAGAATCAGCCAACTACCCAAGACAAAAGCAAGTGAAGCCCACAAAAGAGCATTTATGAAATAGCAATCAGTAGCAATAAAGACTGCAACATTAAAACATGTTCTACTATTTTAAATAGGAATGCAAACTAAAATTTATTAAGACATCATTTCTTTACCCAAGAGTGACAAATCATTAATATCTGATTTTATCAAGTATTAGCAACAACATGGAAGATCTAAAAATGATGACAGTTTATACTTTAAAGTCTTTTATGAGAGGGTAACTTATTAGGTGACTTATTAGGGACAACTAGTCTTTTTGTCATATGACATATTTTATGTCATATGTCCTAATAATTCTATTTCTTATATCTTCTTGGGAGAAAGAATTGAGGATTTTGGTAGGGAGGGCTTCATGATGCTGTTTCTGTGACATTGTTTTGAACTGTAAAATTCAGTCAATGAAGGAAAATCATATATAGATTATTTCAAAAGTATGTCTTAGAGCAATATAAGATCCCAAGTACAGTGACATAAACTGGTAATCCTAGCACTGGGGAGGAAGCTACACACACAAACTTAGAAATTATGTTTTAAAAGACACAATGAGAAAATGTGCAGTGATGTTTTATGTAACTTTTTTAAAAGGTTTTATTTATTTATTATGTACACAGTATTCTACCTGCATATATGCTGGCAGGCCAGAGAGGGCATTAGATCTCACTGTAGATGGTTGTGAGCCACCATGTGGTTGCTGGGAATTGAACTCAGGACCTCTGGAAGAGCAAGCAGTGCTCTTAACCACTGAGCCATTTCTCTAGCCCCTTTATGTAACTTTAAATAGACTCACAAAACAATTTAATTTTGTGTATGTTATAATCATATAGAAATAATTTTATAGGAACCAAGTAGTAAGGATCAAATATATACATTAGATGAGATAGGGTGTGTTTGGGTGGTACGATTATAAACCAAATATACACATAGTGCTTACATCATGTTTAGAAAAACAATGTTGGAGAGAATTCTAATGGATTTTGCTATTGTCTTCATGTTATACTACAATCCTTAAGAAAAAACTTTATGTTTTGTAATCTTCAATAACATTTTAGGTGAACATTTAAGGGCCCCTTACACAGGAGAAAATGACACAGAAATGATAGTGGATTTGTCAGACTTAACAGATAGTAGAGGCCAATCTCTCATTTAATTTCCCCTCTATATCACAGGGAAACATGGTCTGGGACTTCACTATATCAGAACTTCTTCAGGAATTTTCCTGCAATAAAAGATTTAGCATCTGTTAGTCTTTGTTCACGAGACTGCAAGTAGAAGTGTTGAGGAGACAGTGGGGCGAAGAGATCTAGCAGACTCAGTTCCAAAAAGGAGCAGAATCTAGGTCGTACACAGCTAGAGCTCCTACGGGAAAATCAGGGAAGCTGAGCCCAGAACTGGAGCTCGGATAGTATGTCCAGGGAGAGGCAGTGGTCAGTAGAGGGCATGTGCTGAAAAAGGATGGCAAGAGAGGGCTTAAATGTCATTGCAGCTTGATAACAAGGAGCTCATTTCCTGCCTAGCGAGGAATCTTGGTGAATAGAGGAAGCAGGGATCCAAATGCAGAAGGAGAAAGTACAACACGAGGTGGACTTAGTAATCTGCCACTCCCTCCAAATGCTAACCATGGCTTTGTCATACAACATACATTGTTGGGGTTGCATAGCCAAAACCTAGAAGCAGAGATAAAAAAGATGCGTGCACAGTATTGTTTACAGCAGCAGCATCCATAACAGCCCAAGAAAGAAACAACTCAACCGTTCCCTGATGAGGAATAAAATGTGACCTATGCATACAGCAGAACAGTATTCAGCCTTGAAAAGGAAAGATAACTTGGACAGATGGTAGAAACTTATGGACCTTCTTTGTTGTACTCCTGTTTTGGCAGTCATGTTAGTGAGACTTTATGGGCATAGCATCTGACATTCCTAGGAGACAATCACAGCAAATTCCCTGATCCTCTGGCTCTTACATTCTTTCTGCTATCTTCTGCAAGTGTTTTTGAACCATAGTTGCAGGGTTATATTGTAGACAATCCACTAAAACCCTACACAAAGAACTACAGGCAACTAAGGAATACTGACAGCTAGAGAAATAGTCTTTCCCAGGGAAGAGCACATCAATTGGTTATCTGATACCAAATCATCAGCCCTGAAAGCATACAAGTAATATTATGCAGGTAATACCTACGCATTCATGAAAATATGTTAATAAGCACATATATATGCATATAACAATTAACAAAAAGAGACTATGAACTTGATAAATAGTGAGGAGGGGATATGGGAGGGTTTGGAGGGAAAAAACAGAAGGTAGAAATGATATAATTATATTACAATCTACAAAGAAAAGAAATTACTTTTAAAGACAAAAAAAATGAAAAAGAAAGAAAGCTTAGTATGATGCCCTCCGCACAGCGGTTTCCAAAGTCCAGAAAGTGGTTCTAACAGTGTGTGAAGCTTTGCATAATTTATGTGTTATTCTTGCAATCCACCCCCTTCTCTTCCTCAATAAGCAAGCGAAGGTGGGAGGAAGTGCTACCAATTGGCTCCCCATTGACTTATATTATCTGTCAGACTGTGAATCTGAGAGAACACGTATGTATATATGAAATACACATGCACAACTAACTGCATAGAGAGACTTTTATGGAAATTGTCTATAGATTATACTTTGAAGAGCTCTCCTAGTATTTGTAAACATGTCTTTTTATCAGCCATCTTCTTTCAGATATTTCCGTTTGCTCTCCTTTCTGGTTAGGAACTTCGCCATCAACATGTTCAACGATACAAGGTCTGTGCCTGTTTTTCACTCTTGTGGCTGAAGTTGTGAGAGATTGTGGATAAGTAGCGGTTTCATTTTTGCAGTGCTTTATCTACATGTAACAGACCACTGCCATGAGAAAGGAAGTTTAAGACTTACAGGTAAAGAACCACTACCCCAATTCTGGGAAAATGTGCTCTCTCTCTCTCTCTCTCTCCCTCCCTCCTTCCCTCCCTTCCTCCCCACCCTTTCTCCAGTAGTCAAATGAGTGCTTGGGTCATACTCCAACAACTTTAAATTAATTAGAGCTACCTAAGCAAACTTATGTGTCATGTGTCAGCTTTACCATTTCTTACACAGAACAGCATTTTTTCTGGTTTTGTGTTTCTGTAAGCATCATAGCCTCAAGCAGCTTTTTCCTTATACAAGTGAGCACTACTTGACAGAATATAAACTTCAATGACTCGACTTCTCTAAATTTTTAAATAAATATGTATGTGTATTAATTACATATGAATAGATGCACAAATTATAGTTCAGCTTCCATGATTATAAGGGCCTCGTGAATAATTTCTCTTCTCTGTAGAATTTGTAAAGTGTAATGACTGGTGTTTTGCAACTTCCTCTTTTTGTGCACTATCCCTCTGCGGAGCAAAAACTCTATGCTTTTGCCACTTGTGAAGAGAGTCTGGCAGAAAACAGAGCTCTCGGAGGTGCTGCTTGTCAAACAGGCATGGAGCAGACAGACCAGCAGCAGTAAACAAGTCCCAGAGGTAAGAAGAACATGTTACTTGTTACTTTTAATTTTATTGTTTGGATTTCTATTTCTATGCCAATGATACAATGTTATGCATGCTGGCCAGATTACAAACTAGCCTATGTAAGCCTGGTACTCTTCTCATGTAAATAGTTGAAATTTTTAAATGGACAAAGTTTAAGCAATTTCCCAAGTTTTAGCTTCACATATAAGCTTTTACTAAGCAATTAAAAAATTAAAGTTCTTCTTTGACCTAAAAGTTATTTTAGCTACAAAATAAAAAAAAAACTATCTTCCTTATTTATAGGTAGCCCCACATACAACTACGTGCCGGATAAGCTTTTGAATTAATAATAAATTCAAGTGTTATTTTTTCCCCCACCAGTTGATTCCTAACATTCTCTTATTCTTTTTATTCTTCATTTATTAAACAATTTTCTTAAAAGAATATATTTCTTTTTACCTGCTATAAAAACAATGTTATTTAACATGTAGTATTTGGGATTTTTTCATATTATTACATTATGATACTTAAATTTTGAAACATTATTTGAACTGTAAATCTAGTGCATGAATTTAAAATCGAAATAAGTAAATTTAACTTTCCTAATAAGAACGGTTTGTATTTATAATACTTAATAGAGAAAAAAACTAGAACAAAGATAATTCATATTAGTAATTACAAATCAAGCTACACTAGTTTTATGAGTCCAACCCAAAAACAGTGTAAGTCGTGCAGAAAATATCCTTTTCCCATTTGTGCCAGTGTGAGAAGCTGGCTGTCCAAGCAAACTCTATTTAACAATGTATGCAAGTATGGAAACTTAACAGTCTTCCTTTTAGGATCTCTTGGTTTCCTCAAACAACCTCTATTTAACAGGGTATTCAACTTATGAACGTAAAACTCTTCCTTTTAGGACCTCTTGGTTTCCTCAAGCTTGCTAAAACCCTTTATAGCACACTGAAGTTAACAAACATAAGTTTAGGAAGAACAATGGCGCTTGCTCGCTTGCGAGCGCTGTTCAGTTACATGCTTGTGGTTTGCATGGTTTGCCTGTGGAAATTCACAAAGCTTAAGTAATTTAAGGAAACAACACACATTACACATTCACTGTTTGAGATTTGCTGAAATAAACATCCAGACTTGCCTATCTGAGATCACATGTAATTTTACTTTTAAAATAGACAATTGTGGCCCCCAGCAATGAAAACCCACATTATCTCATTTCTTGCTGGATCTTGTTTTTTAGTGTTTCTGAGCAGTGATGTCTTCCTGGTTCCATTGCAGTTTCTGGTACCTATTGACTTTTTAAAACTACTTTCACATACTAGGTCCTAATTGTAGTCACTGTTTTTTGTTTTGTTTTGATTTGATTTTGTTTTTTTGTTTTTTTATGATAGACTCAGGAAAGCAAATGTTTTGCGTTGTAAATTCAGGAAAGTAATTGATAAGAAAGTTGGACATTTTAACCAGAACTTAAAGTTGATAGTTGAGAATCCCATAACATTATGCCTCTTCATCTTTAAGTCTCACACACTAACTCAACAATACCTATATTCAAATTTGGTTATGTTACTGCAACAACACTATTTTGAATGTCTACTTTTTCAAAACCTATATTTTCAAATATCTGTACATTTAACTATGAGATATTTAGATATCATGAACTACTAAGTATTGTGAGTATGTGATACGTTATGAGAAACTACTGTGTATATTGGATATTGGATAAGAACCAATCAAAAATTATGGAATAAGCTGATCACCACTGTAACCCAGGGCTTAAACAAAGGCCAAGGCTGTGGAGAACATGTTGTCTTGTTGGCAGGACAGATTCTTTGTTGATGTAAATTATTATAAGTCTGAATCAACAGCCTGCTTCTAGATTGTGGAACATAAGTTTAGAATTTCTTCTTTGAAAACAATCTATTTACAGACAGGAAACATGAGTGCTTGACTGGCTGTTTCCAGGAGACATGCGAATGTTGAAGGGACATTCTGGACAATATTAGCATTATGTTTCTTTTCTCAGAGACTCTCTTAAGCAGGGCATTTAGAGTCTGCCCCAAATCAAAATGTTTTCAGTGGAATAAGAAAGAATATTGTAATATATTTCCAGAAACAAATTTTAACTTTTGAGAAAGATACACACACACAGACACACACACACACACACACACACACACACACACGTTCACATTTCAGTGTTTTGTTAGATTCCATTCATGTGATACAATCGTTGGAGATATATGAATGGTTGCTGAAACTGCATAGCTGCTCTAAACCAAATCTTAAGAAGACCCAGTTTGCAACATGTGGGAGATGCTTTAGGGATGTGTGAGATGATCAAAGCCTCAGAGTTGACACTGATAGCTCAGAGCGAGTAGGTGTTTCTTTTCTTTCACACACTGACCAGCCCCAAATTGCCCATTGTGGAAGAAAGTGACCTGCTTGTCATGAGTGTCATCCCACCCTAACCTGGAGCCAAATGTATTTTTCAAAAATTATTTTCCTTGGAAACATTAAGACTATTTTTTTGCATAAATGGGTAGACTTCAAAAATAAACACTGGAACACTATGAACCTCTTCTTTCTTCGTTTTTTCCTTTCTCCCTCCCTCCTTCTTGGTTATTTCTTTATTTCTCTCTCTCTTTCTTTATTTTTTCATTTTTTTCTTTCATATTTTGTTTTTCCTTCATTCAGCCATTATCACATGTGTAAGAACAGAGAGAAGAAACTACGTTGTCTGATAGAATATGATTTCTATGCACATGAAGGGAAATGACATGACTTAAATTTAGAAATCTCTGCTTCAAAATATTTGGGTCTTTTGCTGGGCAGTGGTGGCACACATCTTTAAACTTCCCACCAGGGAGTCAGAGGCAGGAAGATCTCTGAGTTTGAGGCAAACATGGTCTACAACGTGAGTTCCAGGACAGTCACAGTTACACAGAGAAACCCTATCTTGAAAAACCAAAGGGGGAAAAAAGCATGGGTCTTCTAGCTTTTCAAAACCATATGACCTTGGACATTCTCATTTTTTATTAATGTAACTTACAAGTAAGTGCCAAACCTTAACATATTTAAATTTACTATATATACACAATATGTTCTGAATAAATGGCAACATTATTATGTTTACCAAAATATACACTGTGAATAAATGCATTCAAAGAATGGGAGTATCAATCTATGAAATTATTTATGTAAAAATAAGATATAAGCAAGCCCATTTTGTTACTGAATATATCCATCTTCACAAATTTAATGCCATAGAGTCTAATTTACACATCTGAGCTGTAGGAAAAAAATTGGAAGTTTATATCCTGGTTTTTACATTTTTAAAAAAGTGTAAATTTTCTTTTGGGAATAACTAGTACATTTTCTTGGTTCTTAGAGTTAATGTTGTCCATGTTCCTTTCAGTTTTATTTTCATCATTATAAACAAAAACTGAAAATGGTTTTCAATTTTTTATTTGATATATTTTTTCCTTTAATATTACTGAGAAAAATACTACTTTGTATTTTAAAATCCAAATCCAAGGGTATAACATGTCATTAGAATTAATGAATTCAGAAATGTCATAAGTAAGAGTGAAGTCAGCCTGTTGGTATGAGCACCTGAATTGGAACAACTTTCCTTCCCCGTTAACATTGCATTTACAGATATTTCATTGTGAGCCTTTATTTTTGCCTTATTCTGTTGTTACCACATCCTTAAAACTCTTTTCACCTTGGAAACAAGTGCTGTCATGTGGTCTCTGAGAATATCACTGCAGCTGGTTTTGACTCTGGATAAATATTGTAGAAACTCATGAGCACAATTCAATTCACTTCATTTGTCTTTTCACAAGAAAATAATTCTAAGCGAGTTATTTTGTCCATTTCTTTCATGGAGGAAAGACCTGCAAGAGAAGAGCCACAAAGGTACTCTTCCTGTAAGGCTGCCAAGCAGAGAGAATTTATCTGCTTCAAATACTCACCAGCAACTTTTACTCACTATTTTTTTTTAACTTTTACTTATTTTCAAAGTCATGACTTGAGTGGTTCACACATGTAACCCCAGCACAAGGGTGGTGGGAACAAGATAATCTACGATTTTTGAGACTGTCTAGGCTATGAGTTCGAGGCTGGATACAAAGTGAGAGCAGGCCTTTAAAACAAAAAGTAAAATTAATTCCAATCTTGAAAGTGTCATAAAATAGTTTAATGGGCCTCTGTGCATCTTACCCTCTTTTGTCTCATAACGCATTTCTTTCTGTCACTATTCATTTTGTTCTGACCCTCTAAGAAGAAGTCCTTTGACTTCTGTGTGCAGTCACTAAGTGCACAGTCTTTCTTAGCAGATATATACAATGTCTACTTCATAAATCTGTGCTGAGAGTTACTTTTCTCTAATCTGTTTAAGTTTTGCTGTTTAATAATATCCTTTATAACGTTATCCCTCCAGTAATCAATTCAATTAAGAGTTGATGGTCACATTTAATTATTACTTCTCTTTTTGTTTTTTAATTGGCAAATAAAATTACTTATATTTATTTTGCACAACATATTGTTTTAAAGTATGTGTATATTTGGAATGGATAATTCTAGATAATTAGTCTATATATTATTCCACATATTTATTTTATTTTATTGTTAAAGTACTCAAGATATACTTTCTTGGCAATTTCCACAGATAATTTACAATGCAACTAACAGTCATTATGCTGAATGCTTTGCCTTCTTGCTCTCTTTGGCTTGGAAAAATTTCATACCATTATCTTTGGTAAAATTAAAGCATTTAAAGGATATAATCTTTCACCAACATTTTCCTTTGCCTTTTAAAATTCTTGTAAAACAACTATATTTAACTGATATATAAAACAGAAACTGTACACACCTAAGAAATGTCTTACATGTAATATGTTGGTACATGAATAAATTGTGTAATCTTCAAATCAGGGTAAGCATATCAATCTCAAATACTTATTATTTCCTTCTAGGGAAAGTATTCAAAATCTCTTCTGATAATTTTTTTGTAACAATACATAACTATTATCCATAACATTCTGAATTTTGCAGGCATGTTTCCGTGGAGTGTTTTTCTGGTATTGCCTCCAGATAATACATTTGGAGTGTTTTGGGGTGATCATACACTTTCTGACATCACCTCCTATGTGGGATGGCCATACATTTCTGATGGCACGTTCTGTTTGGGGCGGTCATACATTTTCTGACATCACCTCCTCTTTGGGGTGACATACATTTTCTGACATCACCTCCTGTTTGGGGTGGCCATACATTTTCTGACATCACCTCCTCTTTGGGGTGACATACATTTTCTGACATCACCTCCTGTTTGGGGTGGCCATACATTTTCTGCAGAAAGGCACTGATGATCTCTTCTCCTGCATGGGCAATATCAATTTTGCTGCTTCCCCAAGGTATTGCCTACATTTCCCCATTATATAGTGACAATTTCCCAACAAAAACTTTCCCCTGAACATAGTATTTACTGATACTCTTTTCTGATGCAATCTTTATTATGAAGTTTAACAAGCCCTAATCTTGCAAAGGCACTACCTTCTAACCGTGGTGCTTCTTCCATGCTTACGTGTGGTTTCCAAGTTACTGTAGACCAAAGAATCTTTTATTCCACACTTGTTCATTTATGTTTTGGTCTATGTGGCTGGTATAAGGTCAAGGAACTTCCAGCTTTTGCCGTGACTTGTAATTCTTTATTGCCTAAATTATTTGCTGTCAAGTTTTACACATTTGACCATCAGAACTTCATTCATTCTGGCTTCTATGTCCTTATGACACTCATCTACCATATCAGTGCACTTTTTCTTTTGGCGTAAAAACTTACGCTAAGCTGCTACAACTTCCTTCCGGTTGGATTGCTAGAGTCATTCATAGTTTCTTTGGGTGGTGCTGCTATAAGGCATGGCCCCTGCCACTCTCATGTTTTTCTTCCATGACCCTTGTAGTGGAGTATAGTAGTCTATGTGCTCATGTGCAAACACAAACATATAAGTATATACGCATTTATCAACATACATATGTGAAAACTTTCCTATCCGTGCATACATTTCTATACATTTTGGATAGTCTGAGTTCATTCTGTATCATTAGGTAAATCCATCTTCATCGGGCTTTTTTCTTACCATCTTCTCTGTATGTTGTTTATTCTTTCATGGGGAGACCCCTGTGGCCTGACAAAATTGGCATGCTTATACATTGACCCTGTTCTATACAATACAGGGAGAATAATTTCAGAATTTCTACTGAAAAGAGAACCCAGAGAGTCTGTGCACTTGTTTGCCATCCTCCCAACTATCACCAGATAGTTGTTTACAAATTACTTGGCTCAGTAATTCCTTCCTGTGTTCTACTCCCTTTCCTATCAGGGTAACTCTACTATTAATTAAGCTTGTTTCAATGTAGTTCTATTTTAGGGAGATTTTAGCATTTATATTCTTCTTGGTTTGATTTTTATTTTTAGTTTCATTAACTTGTTAAGGGTTTTCTTCGTTTTTCAATTTGACAAAACAACTTGCCACAGCCAGTTATACTAATAACTCAATACATTCTGATTTAAATATTGTGGCTATAATTCAGCAACACCTGCTTAAGTTATTTGTTAGGATTTATTTTTTATTTTACTATTTTTATGTTACCATGTTTATATTTTATATTATCTCAAATTGTTATTTTAATATTGAAAAAATGTAATCTCCAGAAAATAAAATGAATACCTGTAGCCATACTGGAAAACTCCATAGATTTATCATGCCCTAGTTGTTGTTGTTACGCTGAATGTGCACATGGACTCACATTTGCAGAAACCATTCTGTGATGAAGAAAACTAGAAATCATAAATCTGCACATTCTATACACACTGAAAAATCTGTCATTCTATCTATAATACTAGGCCATCCCTTTACTAAGACTTTCCATAGTCTACTCGTGAATTTATAGCAGCTATACACATAACCTAATGTTTGTGTTAGGGAGACAAAGATTCATTTTCAACTTCCATTCATTACTTACTGACTGCAATCTTAGGTTACTCAGTTTCTTCTCTTCCAATACCCAGCCTCACTGTTCCAGGATCATTGACCCAGGTGACTGTCTGGCCCAGCTAGAGTAATTATCACGAATCAGCACCCTTATCCCAGTTACTCAGATGATTGACATTCTTATCTTCAGCTGCTCTCCACCTATTGGCAGGACTGTGAACTAGGCCCAAAGTAAGTCTGGGCGGGCTCTCATTCCCCACCTTGTGCACAATATATCACAACAAGGCAGCCTTTGTTCCTGTAGCCCCCTAAGAAACTCTTCACTCTTTTGTGCCTGCCAGCACAACCTGGTCATCTATAAACTAACCCACATTACTCTTGGCTTTTTTTTTTTTTTTAAGGAAGAAAACCAAAATCTTAGATGAGGCTTTGTCTTGTTCTCTACCTACCCGCCCTTCCTCATAGCTTACTCTCTGTACTTCCTGGCTCTAATCTTCATTTTCTAACCACGGCATGCTCCCAGCTAATTACTGACCAAGGGTTCTTTTACATGTCATTTCTCTTTCTCTAGCATGTTCTTCCCATACACTGGGACACAACAATTTCTTCACATCTCAGTGCAAACTTTCCCCTAGGCATTGTCTCTCATTACCAGCTTCCTATTTAATTGCAGTAGACTGCATAACAGTTCTCTACCATTTTGTTGTTTTCACTTTTGTTATTTGCTTGAGATAGGGCCTCAGTATGTAGCTCAGACTGGCCTAGGTCATGATTCTCCTACCTCAACCTCCCAACTGCTGGAAATATGGTTGCAGTGCAAACACATCACTGGGTTCTGTCTTCCTTCCTTTCTTTCTTCCTTCCTTCCATCTTTTCTTTCTCCCTCCCTTCCCCCTCCCTCCCTTTTTTCTTCCTTCTTCTTTACTATTATTAATAGCAAATAAAAGTTTATTCTTTGTTTGTAATTTTGCTTTTCAGACAAAGTGAGTCTCCCTGTGTAACCTTGGCAGATCCAGAACTCCCTATATAGACTAGACTGGGTTCAAATTCACAGAGATCCATCTGACCCAGCTTCCTGAGTGTTGAGATTAAGGATTGGGCCACCATGGCTGGTTTTAATTTGTTTTAAAAATTCTGTTCTTTTCTGTATATTTTTCTTCCTAGACCTCAAGCTCCTGAGTTATTTATGCTATGTCCCCAGTTTCTAGTAAATTGTACAGTATGTATTCCATGCTTCATAGGTAAATGATGACTAAGTCCAATATTTCGCCATTTCTGAGCTGCACATACAAATCAACCACACAAAATAGAAATAGCTGCATCCTAAGGTGGCTTGGGGGAGGCCTTGGTTATGGCTGTGCTCGAAGCTTCCATGCAGTTGTCAGGTGGAGAAACTGTTCATGTTGAGTCAAAGGAACTGAAACCGAAATGTGGCCCCAGGAGACAGTAAATAGACCAAGATGTTCAGGGTTTTTTTTCTCTTTCTCTCTTCCTGTGTTGGCTTTTTTCCACTGAGCTAAAAACAGACAAGTTTACAGTGTCTGCCACTAGCATTTCAGAATCCCAGAGGGCAGGATAATATTCTGTGTTGCTTTCCCCACTGTCTTCAACTTAATACCCACCCTACCACCAAGAAATCCCAGTGATACTTTTCTTTAACAGTTAGAGGTCATGGCTGTCCATAAACCTCTCTCTGTCAGAATGCTTTCCTGACTAAGCAAGCTGTTGTTTTTTTTTTTAATGCTTCCTGGATCTAGTTTTGATTTTGAAAATGATTACAAAGCTACTCTAGGGAAATTGACTTTCTTGTGTGTTCAAAATGTAAAATGGAAAGATGTAAACCTGTGCATTGGCTCTTGAGATTATAGGGCCCAAAATGATGATAAGGATGAGGAAGAGGATGAGGAGGAGGAGGAGGAAGAGGAGGATAAGGAGGAGGAGGAGGAGGAGGAGGAGGGGGAGAAGCAAGATAATGACAAGAAAGATGAGGATGATGGGGATGAAAATGATGATAAGGAGGAGAAGGAGGAAGACGATGTGATGATAATGATGAGGTGCTGGACATTTTTGTGCCATCATTTTTCAGGTGCTTCGTGTTATGTATTAACTTAATATTCTCAATAATTCTGTAAAATCAGAGCTATTGTTTACAGTTTTCTTAAGTAAGAAAAGCATACAAGTTCAGGGATTGGATTGGTGGATCAAGTCACAAGACTAGATCCTGGCATATTGATCTCCAAGCAGAATCTTCAGTGCGTTATGACATTGCCTCTACTACTTAGTGTGATAAGGAAAGCAGGCCAACTTCTGGTTTGGATGCAGGCAAGGATCTGACATTTGCAGCACTGCATACACACTGAAGGCTCTCTTGGAGAATGGCACTCTAAATGACATAATTATGTTATATCTCAACAAATAAAAAATTATTTAAAGGGGCATTTCTGCATTATTTATTTAGTTGCAGAAAAATATACATTTACATAAGATGATTAGATAAGATGAGATCAGGAAATTTCAGAGAAAATTCAAAGAAGTAAGAAGCAGTTCTAATACTTGGTGACTTCAACATGGAGCCATATGGAGCCATTTTCCATTGTAGTATTCCTTCCCCAAGAATTGTTTAGGTGACAATAATGGCACTAGGTGAAGATTTTAACTTATGTGAGAAATGTTGGTTTTCATTTTGAAGTACATTTCTCTGTGCACTTAAGTACCAAACCCTGCTTTGGGCATGGTTCTAGAGCCAGAGAAGCAGTGATAATTTGGATCAGTTTCCACCCTCAAAGGGCCTGAAGTCTAGAAGAGAGAAGCACTGGATAAACCAGTTAAGTACAGGCTGGGCGTGATGGCGCATGCCTTTAATCCCAGCAGTCCGGAGGCAGAGACAAGCAGATCTCTGTGAGTTTGAAGCCAGCCTGGTGTATAGAGCAATTTCCAGGGCAGGCTCTGAAGCTACAGAGAATCCCTGTCTCGAAAAGCAAAGACGCAGAAAACAAAAAGCAAAAACCAGTTAAGTACATACAGTACTTTCCAAAGGGTTCTTATGGTAGTGACTATAAATCTGCTCGGCAGAGTTAAATAACAGAGACAATGGGGAAGGGGTATTCCCTGTATAGGCTCTTGAGCTCACCTCTTTAAGAAGATGATATTTAAGGCAATAACAAGATCAAAGAAGGGTCAGTGTTAGGTCCAGGGCAGGACTGAACTTGACATATCAGAAAGCAGAATGGAGTCTAGTTCTTCGAGTGTCATGTCAGAGCAATCTCTTGAACTGGTACTCAGAAAGGATTGAAATTTCTAAATCGCGGGCTAAGAGACAAAGTTGTATGTTGGGAGCAAACATTTGCAATGATGTACACATATGTGAACTGGGGGCAGGAATGCACTGAAAGATTCATTATTGCTGGTTAACATAGGCCAGGAAATACTTGGGTGTGAGAAGAAGCAGCAATTACAATACAGGTCAGAAGTTTCCTTGGAGATAAATTACTGTATTAGATGAATTGCAGATAAGACAGGCTAACCTTCAGAGGTTAACTACACATTTTGCCCTTTAATTTCAGTAATAGGTCAAGTTTGATAAAGTGAAAAGGGTTCAAAAATTATTTAAATTTGTTAGCTTAAGAGTTTTAAAAAGAAATTGTTACAGAATAATTGACTATCACCCGAGCCATTTGAAAATATGTACACTGGTGTCCTGTAGGGTCATCCTGAACCTTCATTTCTGTATGCATATGGAGTAGGAACAGCTATTTTCCAGCCCCAAGAGACAACCTCTCTGAGGTTCCCTCATTTATTCTTTCCAAAGCGTCAATGACTGTTGAACCCTAGTAGTGCCAGCATGCTATTTCCGTAAGTATTGATTATAAATTTCCTCTGATTGCTACAATTACCCCAAGAGATGTAAACAATCCGAAGAGTCACCTTTAAGTCATCAGCGGGAGGGAACTAAGGCTTGAGGGGTGGGAACTGCGGAGGGGCTATTGCATTCCTTACTGAAAAGTATGTTTTTAGTTGATCTAACATCCTCTATATCAGTTAGTGAGGGACCACAAGAACAAATGCCCAGGCTGGAGAGTAGGCTTCATTGGTAAAGTGCTTGTGTTAGCATTAGGATCTGGCCTAGAGCCTCTGAGCCAGGTACAGTGGCTCACACCCATAATTCCAGCACTGGGCCACTGGAGACATAAGAATGTCTGGGGCTTCAGTGGACAGCCAATGTAGCCTAGTTGGCCAATTCCGGGCCAGTAATCGACCTTGCATAAAAAGACAAAAAAATATAGTTACTTGGTACCTGAAGAAGGACTCTGAAGAAGGATCTCTGACCTTCACAAACATGCACATGGAACTGTGTCCACACATTTCACACATGCATCCACATCACATAGAGGCACATGTAAAAAGACATGTGCCTGACACCAAAAATGTCTTTCTCTCATACTCAAAAAGCTAGTGGCATGAAATATGAATCCTTCTATTCCTGGCTTGAGTCAAAATCTGACAATAAAATTCCACTAACTGGTCTTGGATGAAGTATGTGCTAGAAGGATAACCTTATGGAGGCTAGAGAGTTGTGCTCATTATTTCCCTTAGGGAGACAGACACACACAATATAAATCTGTAAACTGGGCTTTGAACACTCCTGTTACCCTTTAAATACATAGAAAAAACATAACAAAACTTTTGTACTGATTCGACAGGGACATGAAGAGCTTACTAGCTAATTGATTAATGTATTCCATCCTACCATAGCCCTATCTGGTATGACGACTCACCATATCACCACGTTTTTCCTTAATATGAAGGGCTTATGCGATCCCAAGTGCATGCTTATGGAAGAATAAACACATGAATATCTACACTAGGTAGGAGAGGACATGATGATACTTAGGGCACTTTCTGGCTAGAGCACAGTGATCCAGAGGCAAGGGAGTTTGAAAACATTGGATTTTCTGCAGCTGGAATGATATTGCCCATTCTTCACCCATGCATCCATTGACAAATGCTCAGGCTGATTCCATGAGGACTACTTTAAACTGTGCAGCAACGAACATAACACTGTTATATTTCTTTAAAACACTGATGTGTTTTCTTTGCATGTACAGGAAGTAGCGAGGTTGCCGGATCACATATAAGTTTCATTTTCAGTTTTGTGTGGCCCCTTCATACTGCACCAATGCCAATTCACATCCTTACTGGCAGTGCAAAGGATTCCTTTTTCCCCGCAACCTTAGCAAAAATGGTTATGTTTTGTCTTTCTGATGATAGCTATTCTAAACAGAATGAGACAGTATTTAAGATACTTGATTCTAAAGAGAGTGAGACAGTACTTAAGATAATTGATATTAAATGTACTCATCACACACACACAATTGGCAACTATGGAAAGTCATTATGTTAACAAACTAGAGGGTACAATTCTAAAATGTCTAATTTCAAGAAACTGTGTTTTATGTGATAAATGCATACACCTTCAGATGTTGATGTAAGATATATCAGTTGAATAACAAGAGTGGCACACATGTGTAGCGGTAAGCTAGATACTAGGAAGAAGATGCAAGAGGAGCACGTGCCTTGAGGCCCAACAATTTAGCTTGGATTGGTAAGTGTCTTTTGGCAGTATCTGCCAAGGATGCCTTCCTGAAAGTAAAGGGCCCTTATCATCTGTCTTATTTGGCTTTGTTCCTCCCTCTCGTTAGAAATTCACCAAGTCAGAAAAGAATACCTTTCAAACTTGAATTATTCCTGGGGTGAGGCCTTCATTCCTGTGGTGCAAGCATTTGGTACAAACGGGTCCTCAGCAACACAACCACTATTTCCCTCTCAGAGTTCTGAGCAGCTGCTAGATGCATGTTACATAAAAGATATCAAAATGTTCTATTCTGGACCAAATTCCTTGAGTATACACAAATAAATAAAGGACATATGATATGCCCCTTATGTCCCAAAGAAAGTGGTTCCCGTGCAACTGCCTATCACAGTCTTCTTTAAATTGGTATGTTTGCTTGGTTTAGTTTGACTTGTCTTCTCATAGTTTTGCTCTTAAGGCAGGTAAGGAGTGTTGGATAAGAGAAAGGTATGCTTTGGACAACTAAGAGCAATGCAATGCTTCCTCTACTTAGGCAAAGGCCCTGGTTTGACCTAAGCACTATTGGTCTTGGGGGACAGGACCAGAATGATGTTTCTCAGTTATCTCTCATTCAAGAAAATATTCTGGCGTTTGTTAAGTATATCCTTCTGATTTATTAAAAGACCTTAAGTAACCTCTATCCCTATGATTGAACTACCTTACAATCCATAGCTGAATGTTTCTTAAACTTTGGAATGTGATTCAAGTCCTTGCATTCTGAACAGATGTGGAGTTTAATGAGCACTATTTTTTTTAAAAAAATGCTTTCTATTTTAAAATTAATAATTACTTCCCACTTAAAAAACAACAATAACTGTAATTTATTGAAGGTCCAATCATGAAGTCATTTCTGGTCATAATTTCACGGATTAGAGGTGTATAACATTCACTGGAAACTGCAACTTAAAGAGATTGTCTGAATCCTATTCCTCTTTATTGTGCAGGAACCTGTAGATCCACAAAAACAGGAGTATTATACAGGTCAAGACGACTGGGAAACAAACACGCAGTCTTCACTTACATAATGGCACCCACCGTCTGGGCCATGGATCCACTTAGGACCTAAAAAAGCTTAAGAAAAAAGTTAAAGAGGGCTTCTAGACACACAGAAATGGTAGTATTTATTATTCGGGTCTGGGTGGCCAGGAAATGAATGTGCAGTCTTGGCTTACAGGAACCAATGTCCTTGGTACTTCCTTAAACAAAGGGCTGATCTGATTCTGCCAGAATTGTTGCTGCATACACAGGCAGGTCCAGGTCCAACAGGCTGGGGAAGGGACACAGGTATGCCCTGCTACGTGTGAAGGCCAAAGACAAGCCAGCAGGCCAGGGACTTTTACCAGTGGAAAATGGCTCAAGTGTTGTATTCAGCATGTGGACACCTGTTGCCAGGAATTCCAATTGTGAGTTCTCAGTCTGAATCGCTGAGCACTTATTTATGGGTGAATAAAATATTGTCTTTGGCTACTTCTTTCTCAGTGAGGACAGTTCTGGTTATGCCACAAGTACGTGTGTGCTTCTGTTTCCTAATACTTTAGGCTGTTATCTATGTACAAGCAGGGTGTCAGGCCAAAGGTACCTTTTATCTATACATGCTCAAGACTGATCAAGCAAAGCCACTATTTCAGTGCCTTGATGAAGTGGTTGGTAACTTTTGGTTTCTAGCAGACAGACACACTAGGACTTTGCTAGGATAAACAGACTTCAAAGATCTCCCCATGGGAAAAGTTGTCCTGACTCAGTTTCTAGTTTAAATGGCCCTTAGAAAGCTCTGCTGCAGGAGGAGCAGCATGGCCAGCCTCTTTCATACAGTTAGCTTATACTTTATTTAATTGCAAAGAGTAAATGACAGGCAGGAAAGTGTTTTTGCAGAGAGTGGGCGTCTGAAACTGTGGAAGGAACTTATCTCTGCATGGGAGTAAGCTGGTGGGTGGCAGTTATAGACTAGTTGAGAATAATCGTGCATAAATATCTCTACTGTGCTGCCATGAAAAGAATCAATACACTCCTATTATAGGCACTTGTTATATTATTTGAAATAAGCACATATTACCTTATATCTAGGAAGAGATAAATGGTAACTACATCAAGGACAAACAATTTTTAAAAGCACTTTTATCTATGACAAAACAAAAGACAACACAATTGGATATTCATTTTTTTTCAAATATCATTTCAAAGCTTACAATGTTATAGTCCTTGAAAATATTAAAGACAAGCAGTGTTTGTCTGTTTATGTCACAGTTTTAAAAGGCTGATTCTACAAAATGAATGAAACTGACACCAGAAAACACAGTAAGGGATAGCATGCAGTAGTAAAAGTGATCAGCCACAGAGTGCTGATGAGCTTGCCCTGAAAGACTGTACAGACTCCTAACAGAAGTACTCACTCTTTTCTGCAACTAGTAATAGAATTCTGCCCTTAGAAAAGAAGAGGGCTTCAGGTATCTAGATGTGTAGTATACATGTTTTGGTGATTCATATGTCTATAAGTCTAGACATTTGTTTGAATCTGAGGACAGGAGAGGATGGGGATGATGATGATGAGGAGGAGGAGGAGGAGGAGGACGAGGAGGAGGCAGGAGCAGTGGCTCAGTGATGGAGTGCTTCCTGCTCTTGCTTAAAGAACCAATGTTTGGTTTCCTGCACTCACCTATCAGCTCACAACTGCCTGTAACTACAAGTCAAGGAGCTCTAAATCCCTCTTCTGACTTTTGAGAGCTTCTGAGCATGTGTGGCGCACATGCATTTACTCAGGCGCACGCGCGCACACACACACACACACACACACACACACACACACACACCTACCTAAAGTAAAATTTACACTTTTGGGCCTGCCCTGGTGGTGCACACCTTTAATCCCAGCACTAGGAAGGCAAAGGCAGGTAGATTTCTCTGAGCTCAAGGCAGCCGGGGCTACAAAATAAGTTCCAGAACAGCCATGACTATAACACAGAGAAACCCTGTCTCAAAAAAAAGCAAACAGAAACAAAAAGTATACTTTCAAAAAAATTATCTGATTAGACCCACTAGTTATACACATTTCTCTCATATATTACAAATACAGTCACATGATTTCTAAAACTGGTCATAACTTATGGCTTCAAAATCATTGTCACAACCAGACTGTATCTTTCAAGGTGCTTGGAGCCTACCCTTGTTGACCCTGTGCCCACAGCCTCTAGGGGAAGCTGAGATTATGCCAGCCATTCCATTTCTTGTAACCCAGATAGGAAAATTGATGGCAATAAGCTCTAGCATGAAATTGCTTCATTGTCTGGTAACCTGGTAGGCTACAACTTGAAAAGTCTGAAAAGGAAAAAGAATGCTCCTCCTTGTCTAAGGATGCACAGCCCCGGGAAGCTGGAGGGTTGGTCTACTGTAGTTCTGCACTGTTGATGCCCTTTGAGGAAGCATGAGCATTCAGATCAACCCTGTTATAGCAGGTGGGCCATCTGGATTGACGGCAAACTCACAGTACTGTGCGTTAAAATTTGCAAGAAAAATTTCAACTGAAATCAAGTGAGGCATTTCTCATTAAGTTATGTGTATGATTTAAATATATAAATGTGTTAAGTAAATTATGTAGTAACATATACAAAAGTGGTTTTGAACACTTATTTTTGAGTGCACACAAGGAAGTGCCAAAACACATTTACTTTCTCTGATATTCTCACATCTCTTGAAGGGATTTTGGGATATGTTTCTGTAGCAGAGATAAGGCATGGAATTGAAAGCAACAGTAACCTACGCACTTAAAAACATGTGGGATTATCGTCTGTGTGATCTCAATGGCTGGTCTAGTTTGCTTTTATGTCTGTAGACCATTACTGCATACCTAATATAGTACACCTGTTTTGTTTGCCTGAGAAGCATCATTGCCAAGCGAGTGTGCAACTAAATGTATTCTTCCTTCACCAATTTTGCTTTCCACAGCTATCCTAACTCCCCAATTTCTTGAAGCATATGAACAGCACTTTGCCCAAACTATTTTCCTGTAGATATTAACACTGTTTCTATTGAGTCAACTAGATCTTACCCATCACAAGTTGAAATGGAACATGCCAATGGATTGCTCCCAAATGACTTCCATTTCTCAATTCTGGCTCAGCAGAAGTAAGCCATACACTGGAAGCATCTAAGGGGCTTTATGATATTAATATGCAGGGGTGACTCCCAGAAAATTGATTCTCTTAGTCTAGGCTTTTTTATATTGACCCAAAATGCTGAGAGCCCTCAGGCCTAATTTCAGCTACCCCATTTCTAATAGCATCCTGTCTACCTCTGAGAGGTTCAGAGTCATGTCAGGATGTCTGAGGATTCACTAGCTTCTAATCCCTTTACTTCAGCCAGAAAGAAAGGGTGAGAAGTGTGGTGGGGAGTCTGTGAAGGGGCCGGTATCCTTCCCCAGGGTGCACAAAGCTATCTCTCTTAGCAGTTCATTAGGAATAACAAGCTGTCCTTTGTGAAGGCAACTCTGCTCCATCCTTGCCTTAGTGCAAATGATTTTGATCAGATAGTCTCCTATCACCTACAAAAGATTTGTGACTGAGGTTTCAGGAGGAGGAGAGAAAGCTTCAAGGTTCCATAAGACTTACAGCAGAAATGCTATGATGCTGCTGTCTGGCAGCCCAGCCTCCAGGAAAGAGGCATGACAAACACACATAGGGCAATATGATGACTCTGAAACCCAAACAACCACTTCACATGGCAGGGTGGTGAGTCTTAGCAGTATGCATCTGACCAAGTCACTTGTCTGTCTCTTGATCCTTCATGATCTTTCTCTGATTTTTTTTTCACTCCCACAAAGCCGTTAACTATTGTTAAATAATTTTACCTCTTGCCAGTGGCTTAGAAGCCCATGAGGACCAAGGCCTTGCCCAGCCCTGTCCTCCTTGCCACCTGCTTAGCGAGCTTAACATGTAAGACCTGTTGAACTTAACTGAGTTGTTGCATTTGCTGCATGATTCCCCATCTGTGTTCTCTCCAAAATCCTTCCAAGCTCCAGACTAAGAGAACACCTTGAGGAAGACAGAAAAACTCCTGCTGCTTCTGCACCAGTCACAAATCCTCACATATTGTCAGGGATCAATACATAATTGTTAAATGGATTAATAACCCATGGCCAGTGTACTGATACTAAAATCGAGGGCCGGAGATATGGCAGTTAAGAGCATGTACGGCCAAGTTCAGTTCCCAGCATTCAATTTAGGGAACTCACAACTGCTAAAAACTCCAGTTTCAGGAAACCGGAGAGCTTTGAGTTCTTTGGGCGAATACACACATGTGCACATATGTGCATGCACACAACACACACTAAATAACAATAATTTATAATCATATCTACGAGTCTTCATGCTTTTGAACAAGGTAAAGTGGAAAGAATGTGTCTATGAAACTTGTATCAATTTTTGAGGTGATAATGATTTTTTCTTATTCAGAGTCAAGAATTAAGACATCCCTTGAGACATGGCTTAAAGACATTTCAAGCATTTCAAGGATGCAAAAGTAAGAAGTAATAGGATGCTACAGAAGATGATTCAGAAAAAGCGAGAGAGAGAGAGAGAACAAAGAAATGAAAAAGGACAGAGATATAGAATACTATAAAATCAAAAAAAAGGAATGTTAAGCATAAATAGATACCCATTAGAATATACTTCAGGAATGAAAAATAACTCTGGTAGTTGTCATATTTAAGAGTATCAGCTTTAAGAATTAATAAGATTGTGGCCATATCTTTAAGGAAAAAGGTCACAGATTTTTCTACAATGAACAGTGTTAAAAATTTATATACACATATATAATTTAGTTCATTTGTGTACTATAATCCAAAATATTTATTAACTTATTTATATTAACAAAAAATTGCCAGGAAATTCTGTATTAGAGAACACCACGTAAGTTTATGGCATGCCAGACAGTGCTTCACAGCATTACATAGGATTACATAGCATAAGCAGAAATAGATAAAATATTTACTTTGGCTTCCCCACTACCTGTTTCATGTATAATCTTGTATCTTTTATTTACTAAAATGCCAATATTACATATTTTATTATTTTAATTACAGCCTTCCCTCCAAGACACACTTTTATCTTAGACACATTGGTTTAAAAATCTCCCATACCTGACTATTATTTCAAGATTTTGGGAATTCCAGGTAGAATTCTGCAGAATGGGAGGCTTGATGTCTTATTCCCTGCGAGGCTCTGGTGAGAGGAGCGACTCTACAGCCTCTTTTCTATTATTTGAAGATGATGATGTGATCGACATGCAGGGTGGCGTTTGTTTCATACGGTTGTATCAAACATTTCAGTTGGGGCAGAGAGATGCCTCAGGGCTTAAAGTGCTTGCAGCGTATGCTGGTCAGTTTTAACTGTCAGCGTGACATAACCTAGGATCACCTGAGACACTTCCTGAGGAATAGTCTGGAGGAGGTGGCCTGACCATGTTTAGGATGATTGACTAGATTGTTAGTCGGTATGGGAAAAAGTCGCCTGCTCTGGACTACCACACTCTAGGCAAGGTCCCAGACATTATAAGAGAGGGGAAAGCTAGCTGAGAGCGAACATACAGGGATGTGTTTATTGTTTCTACTCTTGACTGTACATGTGAAAGTCCAAGTTACGCCGCTACCTTTGCCTTATTTCCCTTTGTACGTTTTATTTGCTAGAAGTCCCTGCAATAATGAACTGTGAGTACAACTGTAAGACAAGTCAACCCTTCCTTCCTGTAGGCTGCTTTTTGTCAGGCTATGCCACAACAAAAGAAAGAAGCTAGGACATGGGGAATGGAGTTCAGAACCCAAGAGCCTATGCAAAAGCATGGTAGGCCTACCAGCCTGCCTGTAAGTGTGTACTGAGAAGCCAGGGACTCTGGCCCTCTGGATCAATCTGGTTGGCTGGATTAGTCATATTAGTGATCTCTGGGTTTGACTGAGGCACCCTGACTCAAAGAAGAAGGTGGAAAGTAGTGACAAAGATGCCCTGCAGTAGTTTATGGGCTCCAGGAATACTGACCACTTGAACCGATTCTGATATTCTTTCTTCAGTAATTCTGAAGTTTCTTTGTTGTGTTGGTCCCAAGTAAGAGATTGATTGCACATAGAAACACCACGTTTCACTTGCCTCAGAGCAAAGAGGTGACTATTACATTTTCTTCAATTCTAGGGAATAAATCCACAGCTCTTGCAGGACTAGATTGCTAAAGGTGTTTAACCAAATCCCTTTCTGTGGCTGCCCTGCCTGCTGCTTGCTTCCACTTGCCTTTCTTTATAGCTCTGCTCATTCTCAGCCCTGAGGCGCTTCCTGCCTTCTGCTCTGAGATTAGACCATACCGGATGGCAGGGGAGAAGAAGCTGGTCATCTTTAGGACCACGTGTGTCTGCCCATCTCACCTCTAATACAACCCAGCTCAGCCATGCTTCCCACGGAGCCTAAATGTTGTGGTCATAGCTTTGCAGTTCCCGAGTGCTTCGTTTCAGATTCTTGTGTTCTCTCCTTTAACTGTAAATTCCTTGAGGTTTGGCAGCCCACTTCTGTTTACCTGCCCCCAGCCTGTCCCACGATGAGCTTATGCCTTTTGTTTTCCCAGGGAATCCGTTCTTTCCTCAGGACATGGCCACCTCAGTCTACATAACACAATTCCTCTATCTGTTTTGTTTTAATTAGAACTGCTCATCTACATATGAAATTATCCTTATGCTTTCCTTTTATTTATTTGCTTGTTGCTTGTCTCTCCTTGCCACCCCCCCCCCAACCCTGTGAGGAAAGTGATTCCTCTGTGTTCACTTCTAAACACAGGACCTAGAAATGCTTGATTGGTTAAGTTGATGCACACTAAATACTTGTACAATGAATGGAAGCTTTGTGTGTTGGGGGGGAGTATTTTCTATATGGAAAGAAGGAAAGAAGTATGAACAACAGAATGAAAGAATGGAAATAAGGAAGAACAGAGAAGGAACAGCACTCAGAAGCCTAAAGCAGTTGATGCTCACATTAAACAGAGGAAACAGGCCTATGATGGGTCTTCATATTGTTTTCATTGTCTTAAGCACAGAGGACAAGGAGAACTAAGAGTCAGACAGCACCAATGCCAGTCCTGCTCTGCTTCAATGACACTGTCCCCCTCTTCTGAGAACAGGTCAATGGTCCCGACCTTCAATCTTTACTATCATTCCATGTTACTAAAATCTTCATTTTGATATACCCTCAAATAGTTATACGCAAGACTTAACATTAAGGTAACTTAGAAAGTGTGTGATTAAATCAATATTTGAAGTGTTCTAATTTTATAAACATTGAAAATATATGGATTTTATATGAAATATTTTGCAACTCATACAATAACCAGTATATGTTTCATGTTGTATTATATAATATCTAAGATGTGTTATCTATATTTAGATAATGGGCATTAAAAGAACTTTTAGTGTGAAATGTACAATTATCCTTGAAGATAAACAGACAAATAAATAGATTCACATAACTCAGTCAAGTATAGATATTCAGCTGTGAACAAGTTTGAATTAAGAATACAGAAGAAGTTACCTTTTTCCTGGTATGCAATATAACATAGGTACAAATGGGTAGGCTTAACAGTGGTTCTCCAAAGGCGCTTACAGTGTTTTTGTTACTTCTAGAAGCTTCTTCTCTTAACTATTTTTACTTAAGCATGATAAGGAAGTGTAGGGACTGAATTAGGGTCCCAGTTTTGATACTATCACACAATCAATTATTTTAATCAGTATTATCATACCATATATTATATTGTATCATTATATATTATGTAACTATATCATTATAGACAATTATTTTATCCTGCTATATTAAAAATAAATTATAGATAAGTGCTTCAGAAGGTTTTTATATTTCTGTTTTTACAATCATCTTTCTTAGTTTTGGAGGCTATGGAAGGAGGAGGCAGAAAGACATATTGAAAGGCAGTAGTGGGAACTGCTGAGCGTGACTGCGCTATAGAGAACAAGAACGGACTGTATAACACAAACACTCTTACATGGGTCTGAAAGACTTCCATTTGGCTGAGAAAGATAAATGTTACTGTTTTTTAAAATCTATATTGTTGGAAAATAAGGACTTGATATTATCTGCAGAATCCATGTCCCCTGACTGTAGTACTGTTGGACTCGCTGGCATAACGAAGACTGGAAAGGACTGAGACAGCTCAGGAACCTGCCATGGACACTCTTTTCCTTTACCTAGAAAATGTAGTTTTATTTCATCTGAAACGGTTTCCCTAATTCCCCTTTCTTCCTGCAAATGACCGCCACTTCGTGCTTATGGATGTGTGCATTCATGAGTCTGAAAACTCGAACATCACCTCACAATGTATGAGCAAACCTAAATGGCCTCCTGGCACTGAAGAAGTATTGGTAGATTCTAAATGGGGGGCTGTTAGATTTTTATTACAATCATGATTTTTTTTTAGTAGTTTCCACAATTTGAAAAGTGACTGGATGGCTATTGGTAGTTGAAAGCAACATGGTTTAATATTTTTATCATATGGCTTTATGTTTGCTTCAGTGGTTCAAAAGTTTAAATGATAACAGGTTAGGCTTACTCGCTGGCAATGTTGTTTCAGACCTTAATCTATTTTGGCTTATTTTTAAGGTTTAGATTGCTATGAATGACACACCATAGCATTCTTTTTTCTCTTTATCTTGTAAAATAACATTTTTCCTTTAACTTGCTTCTTACTAGAATGTTTATTCTATTGTTTCTAACACTAAGTGCCTTTCTTGAATTCCTTTTTGTTCTATTTGGTGAAACA
The DNA here is from genome assembly GCA_004026605.1 of Ondatra zibethicus. NCBI lineage: Eukaryota > Metazoa > Chordata > Mammalia > Rodentia > Cricetidae > Ondatra > Ondatra zibethicus. Next base: position 97,847 of record PVIU01003344.1, on the reverse strand, counting down.
AAATTCGTGTATGTTTCAATATTTCTTTTGTTTTTAGAAGTTCCCCCAACCTGCAGAGTTCGAGTAGACAGTTTCCCCTCTTGTACCACACATAGGTTCAAAGTCCTGCTTTTTACTATGTTCAGTTGCAAAGGGCATGTTTTCTAGCACATGAAGAAAGATCAGGAAGTCTCTAGCTTGGAAGGAGACAGGGGTCTGAGTGTAACTGTAAATTAATTTCCCAAACAAGAGGTCTTGGAGCTCACTGAACTATCTGTTCAGAGAGGCATGGGGTGCTACCACAGTAGGTACAAAGGTAGCCATCTTATCAGGAAGTCAGGGCTTTTTCTGTTGGTAGAAAATGGGAAGCAACCGAAAGGCCAGTAGCAATCTAGTCGGCTAAACTAGGACCTTGGGAGTCTCCCAAAGCCCCTCCCTTCCTCAGTCCCTGCATGAGTCACTTTTCCAGAGTGTCTACACCCATTCACCCTTCCTCTGCCAACATCCCTGAATACTCCTAGTCACCCTCTAAGCATTTGCCAAAGACCTTTCTAGAATGCAAGTCCAGACTCCACCCTATCTCCCTGGTCCTGCAAACTAGTTCACCATGGTTTTCTGAGTAAAATTGAAGTTCGTGGCTTCCTCTCCTGCCTACACTTTAATCCTTTTTTACAGAAGGGTTAGGAAAGATGAATGTAGTCATTCCACAGGGAATTGAACAGATAGGTTTCTTGCACGTTCTCTGCTCTTTTCTCCACTGTCCCAAGGCCCACCTCCATCCTGTGCCTATGTATGTGTGTACATGTGAAGGCCAGGAGTCGACATCAGGTCTCTTCTGAAACTTACTTTAGTTTCTGAATGTCTTCCATTGAGCCTTGAAGTCAGTGTTGGCCAATGGACTCTGAGTATCTGCATTCTCTACCTCCTTTCCAGCACTCTGATTACAGAACCTGGCCTGGGTGCTTTGAATTTCAGCTCAGGTCCTCTTGAGCACGTACGTTTCTTTAAGAATGAGTCATCTCGCTAGCCCATCAACTCTCTTCTTATCTTACTAACTTCTGCACATATTTCAAGGCATTCATTATATGAAATTCCTCCAGGGACCCCCTTCCCTCCCTTTCTCGGGCTCGTTTTGGGTTGTCTATCACCATAGCACCTATCTATTCAGCAGGAGGAAGGTTGCTCACAAAATACAATCTTTGGGTAAGGTCCCCTCCCCTATCCTACCTATACTTAACATCTCTGCCCTAGCCCACATTCCACCCAGCTGCTGAAATAAACACTGAGAAGAAAGGAAGTCCCAGGGCTACGTGGTTACTAATTGTCAGTTAGAAACTCCCTGTCCCTGTTGGCTGAGAAAATGTTAGTGTCATTCTACATTGTTTCCATTGTTGGGTCTTGGGGACTTTTAATGATTAACACTGAGAAGTGGCGCTTGGTGATTAATTAGTTCAGGAAGGGATCAGTAAGCAGGATTAAGTCAGTGTTCCGTGGACCAAGCACAGGATCTGTTACTCCGGTCTGTCACTGGTACCTCTGCAAACCACTTGTGCACCTAACACCTTTCCTGACATTTTTACTCCTCCTGGGAAAGACGGCCTCACCCTCTCAGTACAAACATGCAGGGAGAAATCCTGTTACGGTTTGGGTTTGCATCCCCCTCGAATCACGTTCAAAACGCCGAACAAACGTTTTTAGTTAAAAAGCATCCTTGACCAAGTTATCAGAATTCCTTAAATTAACAGGAAATCCCGTCCGCAAATCTTCAAACTTTATCTCTTCTCAGAAACCCAGGATTCCTCTCATTTAAAGCCAAGTTACAGGACAGCACCCAGTGGGGTTTCATTAGCTCAGGCCGTTGCCCAGGGCTTGTTTGCGTGGGAGTACTTTTGCATCTCCTAAGATGTTATTTTATTTTAAAAGAGGGAGCCCTGCTTTCTGCACACCACACTGCAGAGTTGCAAGTCAGGGAGCCTTTCAGTTGCAAGTTTGATTTACTGATTAGATGGGAAGGTGGCCTGTGTTTGTGCTTGGGAGACGATCCGTTTTCCCGGAGAACTCCGAAACTCTGGAGTGCTGATTGCTGGAGGAAAATCCCCCACCAACACCCTTGCGCCTTCTTTCCCGCCCTTCGCCCTCCAGGTTCCAGGCGGTGCGGCGCTTCTGCCCCGGCAGGCCCGGCCGCTGACTCTAACCTTTCGTCTAACCTTGCGGGCCTCCCGGGCGGCCGCCGAGCCCTCGGAGCCGGAGCGGCGGTAAGCGGCGGCGCGGGCCCGGGCGAGCGGGCGGGCGGGCGGGCGGACGGGCGGGGGCCGGGGCTGCGCGTGGGAGCTCGGCGCGTCCGCGCGCCTTCCTGGCGGGGCCGGCGCGGGGGAGGGGCCGCGCAGCGGCGGAAACCGGCGCGCGGCGATAAGAGGCTGCACGGCGACATGCCACAGTCTCTCGCCGCTGCCCGACGAGTCGGGGCGCTCGCCATGCTCCCGTGACCCGACCCGGTCAGTTCCCATTCCCGTGGCGGGCATCCCGGAGTCGCGATCCCACAATGCCCCGGGCAGTCGGGGCCCCGGCGGGCAGCCTGCACGGCCACGTGAGAGGTGAGTGGCGGGGCGGCCGCGCATTGTTCGGCGCTGCGGGCGGCGCTGCGGCGGCCCGGGGTGGCGCTCGGGGGGTCCCCGGCCCGCACGGGGGCGGCGGCGCGCTGCGGCTCCCGGCCCGCCCAGGCGCCTCGCTACAGGCACCCGGGGGGCGCTGCGGGCAGGGACTGGCAGCCGGGGAGCGGGGGGCAGGTGCGTGGCCGAGTGATCTGAACTCGGTGACCTCTGCCAGGGACGGCGGGGACAGTCACCGGCTGCGCGGGTCCCGGGCCGCGCCTGCATCCTCCTGCCGGGGGGCTGCCAGCCAGCGCTGGCTTCATGTGGGCCAAGTATGTGCACGCAGAGGTTAATGCTCTGCCTGCCACCCATAAATTACGCATGACATGTTTAGCTGGGCTGCCTTATATGGAGAGTGCTGTATTTCAGTCCAGTGTGCTTTTTGCCAAGTTTACAGGGCGGAAGACGCCCTGCTTTAGAGGGCTGCCGCTTTTCCTCCCTTTCTGGTCGTTTTCTAGTGCGTCACTCAAAAAAGAAAAAAAAAACTGTTAAGAAAAGTAAGTATAGAGCTTTCCAGGGCGGAGCCGCAGTAGGCTGGTCGAATTGCTTTCATGAAAAGTAGTCAGCATATGGACTTTTTAAAAAAAAGACAAAACCAAGAAAATATGTAGCCTTCCCTCAACCTCCTAAAAAAAAAAAGCTCAAATCTGTTATTGTTAGTAATGTCTCATGTTAGAATACTTTGATTCCAGAGCCTGTAACATGAGAATCAAAAGATTACATATATAAAAATGGAGCCGAGGAGCCGAAGCCTTCCTGACTAGCCCCCAGCATGTTACAGCTACAGGGGTGTTGAGACAAGCTTAAGTGTCTTCTTAAGTCTCTCTGGTTTGTAGCTTATTTGGCTGCTGGGATGCTAAGTTGGGTTTCGTGGAGCCTATGTCCCCAGGATTAAAAACAAAGTTGGAAGCTGCCTGGGAGGTTATTGCCACTGTCTTAGGTTTCGGTGCCCACCGACACAGACACAGGCCGAGCAAACGATTAATAAACTCTGCCATACTCTGAGGAATTTCATAAACAAATTAATACACGAAGAGGGAAGTCATAATTATGGCCTTTGGATTTGCAGGCCTTCTGCAACGTGCTTTGAAATAGTACACCGATGGACATGCTATTCCTCCCTCCTGGGTTTCAACATAGTGTTTATACAAAGAACTTACTTAGGGCATAACTTTTCTACACCAGGCTAGGGTCCCTGTCTGCATTCTCTTCTCTGGCTTTAGAGTGTTGATGTTGTTTCCTGGTCCTATTTTCCAGATAAAATTCTGATTACCAAGACATGATAAATGAAATTTCAAGGACTACAGATCATTGAAGGATTTAGTGCAGTGCAGACAATGTGTTAGAGATACATAGTTGGGAGCCCGGGACAATACATTATTTCATAGCTGGAGAAAGCACGTGGCTGTCACTTCCATCTTTGCCCTTTTAAAAGTTGGTGGCAGTTAAACTAGCTTTCCCGAAACATATCATGGTCCAGTGTCCCTGTTCTGTGTCGCTGTAGGGGGTGACATTTTCTTTTTATCACTGTTAGGCCCTTTTCCAAATCTAGACTTAAAGTTTTTATACCTCTTTGTTTAACGCGGAGTTCCCTCAGTGAGAACGACGAAGCTGACTGCTGTGTTTATAGAACAGGTTAGGTCAGCACCAGAAAACCTGTTCATCTGTTTTATAATTACACTGTCACTGAAGACCTCATTGCCACATTTTATTATTGGGAGAGACTTAGACAAACCTCACGTATGCTTCATTGAATATTTTTCTCCTGAAACTGAGAGCAAATGAGAGCCTAGGAAGCACGTGTCGGGTACATGCCAGGAGAGAAAGCAAAGCGCTCCACGGTGGGATACTGCTGTTTGTGTGCCCTTCCACATTGGAGGCAGACTCCAAGTGGAATTCATTAAAGTTTGATTCTAACATTCTGTTCTTGCTCACGGCATAGAATTCCTGTGAAATGAAACACTTGGTTCTGTTCAGAGCAGGAAGAGATTACCTCGAGGTTTCTCCTTGAGGGTGGAGGGGGTGGGGAGAAGCATGCAGTGATAGTTTTCATTGAGGAAGAGTGTGCTATTCTTGTATGTTTTGTATTGTCATTGTACGGTAAACTGTTACCATGCACTCATGACTGTCACCATACTATAGGTCTGTGTTTGATCTATCAATTTATGGAAGCAGAAAGATCTTGCTGCACCTTCTGGCTTTCTGCTCGGTGATAGATGTGTGAACTAAAGAACATCTTAGATCTTGCTTTGAATAAGCCCAAATAAATGGACAATTGAGGTTTATTTATGTATTTATTGAATGCTAGGAAGGGCATTAGAGAAGGCAATGTATATGAGGATCAGGAAAGTAGAGAAAGTGAACAAAATATATCCGCCAGATATGTGGTTCACTTGCAGGTCCTGTGCACTGAAAGATTGTAAAGCATCTGGACTTATAGATCTAAACCTCTGTTTTTCCGGAAGTTTAGAATATGCTGGCTGGTACAAAAGCCACTAGCCACATGTGCTGTTGAACACTTCACATGTGTCCAGTTCTAAATGTTGCCTTAAAGTGTAAAATACATACTGGCTTGTGAAAAGTTTATACCAAGAAAAGAATGTAAAATACTTGATTACATTATATTTAAATTAATTATGTTATACTGACAATGTGTTTTGTATTGTTTTCTTTGTTATTATTTTGTTTTACTTTTTACCACCGCCCCAAGTACTAGAAAACTCGATATAACAAATGTGTCTTGTGTTCTGTGGGGCAGCACTGTTTTGAAATAAAGCAAGAAAGCAGTATTCTGAGCAAAAGCTTAAATTAGAGTTTCCTAGTCAAAATACAGTAAAAGTGACTTTTATTTTTACAAAGTAAAGATGTTTATTATACACAGAAACAAAATGACTTGTCTTTCTCATCCATTGTAGCCAAAATTTGAGCAAAAGTACTACCTTACATCTATTTTTATTTCCTCAAAACTACTATTTAGTTTAGAGAGTTAATGGTGAGGTGGTAATAGCAGAGAAAGACTTATAATTAGGAGGGATAAGCTTAACACCTCTCAGAGGCCAGAATAGAGTATGATTGCTACTCTGGTATGTTTGGAAACACTATAGTTATCATTGTCCTGGAGGTACCAAGCAGAAGCAAGCCAGTGAGATTTATTTTAAAATAGTTTTCAGTAAACAGCAGTTATCTTCCAATGCCTAATATGTATTTTCTTTTGTTATGACAGACCTCCCTTAGAATATAAAAACACCAAAGAAAGCCAAACAAGCCGTCAGGAATAAAAGAGTTTCACCTGTATGGAGTAGGGCATTACTTTGCATGTAAGGAGCGGTGAACCAGTGCTGCTGTGGTAGTGTTTCAGGCTCTGAAGAGTTCCTATATGCTAAGTCTTGATAATTAGATCACATTCTCGAGAAAGCATCAGGCTGGTTAACAAAGTACAACGGCATAGGTCCTGGGCACTTTCCTTTTGGACATTTTTCAGAACTGGAGTGCATTTGCCTTGCAAAGTGCTACATGCCCCCAAAATGTGGTTCTTTTGTAGCCATGTAAAGTTAGGCTTCCTGATGTTCTCTTGAAGGATGTCAAAGGTACACAAGTTGTGTTGTTGTTCTTGTTGTCATGGCAGCCATAGCCCGTCTGGAGCCTCCTAGTTTGGTAGCATGATGAATCTGTCATCTGCTGTCACAGGCATATTTCATATTAGTAACATCTACTGTAGTGGAAGAAGAGGGGTGAGAGCATCCCCGTTAACTTGTGTTCATGTCTGATGAGTCATGAAGCATATTCGGTAAGGGTTGGAGAATTCATTAATTGAAAAGCGGATAGTTGAAAAGGATCAATCGACATGCCATGAAGTGTGTCTAGACATTTCTGTCTTAAGATTTAAGAAAGGGAAATTGATGTTTATATAATGCTCTCCTATTTCTATGTATATATGTTTCTGTAAGCACTGCAGTTTTATTCTTGGGAGAAATAAACATCCTGCCGTATCCATGGTTAGAGTTTTGTACGTATTATTAGCTTAAGAAAAGCATAGCGCAACTGCTGTGTCTCTTTTCTCTGTTACACGTTGAGAGAAGTGCCTGGCACATGTGCCCCTGATATCCTAGAGTCTTGAAAGAGGGTTTTAATTTTATACTCTTAGGGCTCTTTTTGATACTTCCCCCCTTTTAAAGCTCTCACTTTAGGTTTTTGTGATTCTTTGTTAAACCAGTACAGGATCCATTATCTGAAGACTAGGGGAAGCCATATTGCATTCAATGGGCAATTATTTGTCTCCTTAGATAGTTGTTTGAAAAAGGGAAGATACTGTGTGGAAGTAGAATTATGCTTCAAATAGTTTACTCCCAAGGAAGCTTTGTTACCTCTCTTGACGCTATTTTAAGAAATAGAGATGGTTTCATTCATACATCTAAGAGGTAAAAAAAAGGTTGACGAAGGTGCATAGAAAACTTCTGTGAGTTGTGAACACAGAACTTGTATATTGAATATGTTTGCGCACGTGTATGTGTGTGTACAAGTGTGTGTGTGCGTGTACACACCTCATAGCATGCCTATGGAGGTCAGAGAACACCTTCTTGGAGTCACTTTTCTTTTACCATGTAGGTTCTAGGAATAAAACTCTCAGCCACATTGACCAAGTGATTTATCTGAATTATTATTTCTGAAAACAATAGAAATACATTATACTATTGAGGATACTTATCATAAATATGAAATCTGACTCCTCTCCTCCTACAACTAGGTGTCCATGCAGGTATCAGCTCTTTGTAGTCCTCTTACCTAAGGTCACAAAGTTAAGAGATTTGTACTCCAAAGGCAATTTTCAATAATTATATTTTGACCCTGAATTCCCCTCTCTTCCTTTTTAAAGTTTAGAAGCAATTTACTAAAATGTTACTTGCTTTAGAGGACTCAGAGAATTCTAGGGTGATCGGAATAGGTTTAATCCCATGAAATAAACAATCCGATGCTAGTTTGAAACACTTAACTCGCCATGTAAATATGATTTCCAGGTAGTCCATACTGTGGCAAAATACCAATGCAGGCCCATTTGAGAACTATTTGATTTAGTCCATATATCCTTGAGGAAATGACCTCTTGCTTGGGAAAGTAAGAACTTTGAAGGTCATTCCATGATACGGTGGTGTTTCATGAGGACTGTCCAGTTAGGATGGCACTGAAGGTGTTGTGTGTGCTTGGCACTTAGGATTCCATCTCAGCAGGTGCTAAGTGAGTAATCTGGAGCCCCAGCCTGGAACCTAAGTTTGGAGAAAACAGAGACAAATCCTGATACAGCTGTTGGTAACATAAGTGCAACAGTGGAAGTGGTCTCCAGAGAACTACGTAATGGGAAGCCTCAAATGTCCTTTTAGTTTTCCAGCTTTACTATTATTTGCTCTTGAAAGCACTCATTGCATCTACCCAGGGATGATTTCCTGTGTTTATTTGTAACATTTACACAGAGGATTTTGGTATATACATTGTAATTCATTTCTTGAGTTCTCTCATCCAGAATGACCTGAACTCAGAAGAACATTGGTCGTATTGTTTATTAGCATTAGTGGACATTGCAACACCCCAACCTTTTTAATTGCTGTATAGTTGCAAAGACCAGGAAAACCAAAATGGCAACTGCAGTGAAGAAAAGATGCAGAGAATTTGCAGAAGAGAAAGCTAGACTAATAGTAAGGAGATGGTTCTATCTCCATTGCCACGATAGCTTTAACATTCAAGCTCAGCATACCAAATGAGGAGGGATTTTGTTAGGGGAAATGAAAGTTAAGCTATATAATGAACAGGCAAGAAGGAAGTGCACGTGAGCAAGGAGGTTTTAATCAAACCGTTACAATGTCTAACTTCTCTGAACTCTGAATGAAAGGAACAACAACAAACGGCACTGCCATTTTCGGCAACAGCCTTTAGAAGGTTTGGTGAAGTTGTCTGATTTCTCTTAGAACTCTGGTACTGACATCCGTTCGGAGTGAAAACTTCTGAAAGGTGAGGGAACAAAGGAGAAGACTTAACAAAGTTACTGGTCAGCCCCTCATGTCGTCAGCACAACTGTATTGAGGTCGAAGGATGCCTGAGCCAGGGGGTAAACAGCAATAAGCAGACTGGAAACATCCTCATCAAAGATCCTTTCCGAATGTGACTAAGAATTTGCCGACTGTTCCTGGTTGTCAGTTTTACCCGTCTGTCCCACAGTTATGCCCTAGTGTTGCTGAGGATAGTAAGCATGGTGCGTCAGCCTAGTGTTGCTGAGGATAGTAAGCATGGTGCCTCAGCCTAGTGTTGCTGAGGATAGTAAGCATGGCGCGTCAGTGTCTTGTCTGGTTGTAGAAGAAGCTGCCTGCACACTTGTGCTTCTCCTCTCCTTACAGAGCAGAGAAAGCAGGAAGGTGCTCACACGCACCAGAGGATGGGAGAGGTGGTTGCTGTTGGGGCAGGTTGGTGTGGTGGGCACTAAGTGTTGGCAACACTCTCAGCTCAGTCCTCCTCTTCAAAAGGCTCCTCATTGTCGGTTGTATGTTTACTAAAGTTTGATTTAAAAGCTAAGTTTGAAAAGATGTAAAAAATCTTCCTAGAAATACCATATCTAGGTTTGTTCTGAATGTTCTCTGTTGAAAGCACTACAGGCAGAATAATAAAGACCTCCCTGGTCTTATGTCCTTTGTCATGTAAGTGCTGATGTCAATACTCTAATTTTATTATATGTACTTACTGCCTTTAATCTATTTCTTGAAAAGAACAATAGATTTTTAGAAAAATATTTTCCCATCCCTAGTCTGTGACATTATAAATGGACAAGTAACAATTATAAACATAATAGAAGTTGCTACTTTTGTATTGTTTTATAAAGTCTCATTAAGTATTCTCTGTAGGTATAACATAAATCTTAGGACTTTTGTCTTAAAAGGTAATTAACATGACTAGGACCTTTTGGTTATTTCCAGAACCTGAAGACTTGATTTTTTTTAATGTCCAAATTTTAACCTTTTAACATTTTGTCTTGTCCCCAAAGTTACTTAAAGAATAGAGACAAGAATACTTGCACTAATAATGCTAACAGTTTGGAGAATGGCTTACATGTGTACAGTGAGGTTTTAAAGTAATACACAATACCTCAGGAGAGCTTCGTGAAATGGTGTTGCCAATGTCTTGGTTTCAGAGATGGGGAAACTGGGTCATAGATATTTCAGGTTTATTGCACAAGGTGCCTTAATTACTAAATAGCCCAAGGAGGACTTTGAGCCATGGTGCAGTTTTAGAATATCTGCACTTATGTAAAAGAATAAAAGCAAATGAAATATGTGTGCTGGAGATTACCAGGTGATAGAAGATCATATCTGTTTGAGATATTTTACAAGGGTCACACACGGGGAAATCTGTAGAGAAAGGGTAAATGACGGTAGGGTAGAGGAAAGAAGAGATAGAAGAAGGGAACAGAAAGGTGTCAGGTGGGAAAGGGAGACTGGCACTACATTGCCCATCAGGCAGCACATGCAGGCATGTGACAGTTGATAGCACAAGAAGCTGTTTGTACGGAGACGTCCCCTTCTTGGAAGGAGTTGTGCTACAAGGACCCTGATAAAAAGAGTAAATGATGCATGGCAAGAAGTACAGTGGTTGGGAGTGAGGGAAGAATGAGAAGGAGGTAATGCTTTGCAGTGGAAATAGGACTTCTGGTTCCATAGGGCATAGGGCATATCCAGTTATTGTATATGAACAATATGAAGGGATATGATTTGATATAGTGAATATTAAGAGGATTTTTAAAAAATATACTAATAATTAAACAACATCAGTAAAATTTATTATTTAAAAGTCTATCATTGTTCTAATAACCAGTTGTGGTGGAGTTTGCCTACAGGCTCAGTGCTCAGTAAGTGGGAACAGAAAGATGTTGAGTTCAAGACTGACCCCCTGGGTCACCTTGCAAACTCCTGCATTAAAAACCAAATGCCAAACACCAACAAAAATGAAGGATTGTGCTTCAAAATATCTGTAAGAGAGAACCACACATTTGTAGTTTCTCTAGGATTACAACTCGATTATTAAGGTGTGTCAGGTTCTTAATGCGTTTCACTGCTGTGCACGAATCTTTGAAGCACGATCTGAGGTCCACCAAAATCTTTATCCCACATTTGCTGCTCTACAGTAAGCAACCTTCGATCTTTACTGGCAAGATGTTATTTGCTGGGAAATGTCTTAGTGTAAATTAGGAATTTTGGTCCCTTATTACATGTAGGACTGCTGTGCATCCTATCCTCAGTCATAAACAAGGTGGTAGAGAGAGTCATGATGGAACGACTTTGCAATGTGCTCAACGCTTAGACTTCTCTGACCTTGCTATTTTAGGGATGGTATCAGTGTAGCTGTGGCATTCTTTCTCCTGAAAGCAAAAATCCTTAACAATCAGCCACTCTTAGAAACAGTTGATTCTTATAGGGGGAAAAAAGAAGCATTTGTGCTTGAGTTTTATCTGAGGTTAGGAGAATACCTTTGCTTGAAATAGAAGGTTTGAGATTTTATTTTACCTGAGATTCTTTAATACCTATTACAAATAATGGCCTCCCATTGTTTAGCTTAGAATGATAGAAATAATAGATTCTGTTTTGTTTAATATTTATAGAGAACCTCGTAAAATCAAGACAGTTTTAGAAAGATGTATTTATAGGAACTGGGGAAACAGCTCAGTAGGGAAGGTGTTCACTGCACAAGTGTGAGGATTGGAGTTCAGATCCCAGGGCCTCTATAAAAAAAAAAATCAGCACGGTGTCCCACACCTGTATCCTAGCACTGGGAAGTAGAGCCCCACTAGCTGAGCTCAGGGTCAGAAACTGGATTTCAAAACCTTAAGGTGAAAAAGACCTAAAGGAGAAGTATGTTAACCTCCCCCAATACTCTTATGAGCATATATACATGTGATAAACCATACACAAAATTTCTGTATGTAACCACTTGATGCATACTATTTTAATAGACTATTTCATGAATAGTAGTATGGAATTGGCACAGTTTCATGGTTTTAATATAGGATAATTAGGCAGGACAAGAGAATAATGTTGACATAGTTTGCCTTTTTTATATGTTGCCAGTATTCTGAAACACACACACACACACACACACACACTTATTAGATACCCTATTTTTTAACTATTAGATTTTTTTTTTACCTAGTTTTTGCCTTGTGCTTTGCAGATACAGTGAAAGTGTGTGTGCTGTTGTTAAGCTTAGAAAGTGTTCCCTGTTAACTAAGATCCATCAGCGTTAACATTAAAATATACTTCTTCAGTTATTTCAACACTGTGAAAATCTGAACTAGACAAATTTCCTTTAAATTACTTTGAGCCATTGTTTGAATTCCAGTGTTAATACCTTCAGGAGGAATTACCATGTCAAGTTGGTGGCATTCAGATGAGGCACTTGGCACCCATTTACCTGATGATTTGATAATTGGAGCAAGTGAGAGCTGGAAATCTCAGAATACCCTTGACCAGGTGTCAATACCCTCCGAGGCACTGCATGACCTTTCCCCAAATAATCTGAAAATGCTCTGGACTATTGAGGAATACATACCTCAAATTTAATTCTGCATGGCATGATGCTTTCCTGGGGACCACACTTGCTGAGCGTTGTTTACAGGAAGTGGCTACTGCAGAGGAATATAGTTCTGAAGAGTGGGGTGTTTAAACGCTAATGTTGTATTGGGAACAATTAATTTAGAAAGGAGTCTGTTGAGTCTTCTCGGTTATGGGTTATAGCCTAGGAAGTGCTGTCCCTTTGCTTTTAAGTCTTTACCATTTGAACAATAAGAACAGTAATCTTACGTGCTAAATAATCATGAATGAATGTATCTTGGGCACCTTCTACAGAATCACTTGTTTTTGGTAAATGTGGATGGTAGCCATAAGCACAGGGCTCTCATATGGGAACCTCTTCTTTGTGTGACACCTACAGTGTTTCCAGAACAAACACTGGGCGCTGGGAACAGCCTCATAATGGTGCACAGATGTGCACCCGAGGCAGAGCACCTCTTCCTGGTGCTGACGAGGACTCCGAGAAAGTTAACCTACGTGCCTAGATTCTCACAGCTGATCAGTAGCCAACTGAATTGAAGTCAAGTCCGTTTTCACAGTACCCTCCTTACTTTTGTGACTCTTATGGGAATAAATGTGGCACTTTTACAATAATGTTTAAATATTCAGTTTCTGAGGCAGGGTTCATTCTTAGGCCTAGGCTGGTCAGATCCTCATTCTGTAGTATTGTTTCCTCTCCCAGCTTCCCAACGGTTGAGAATACAGACGGTGGCCACCATGCCTGACTTAAAAAAAACAAAATCAGGAATGAAGAAGAAACAGACTTAATTAAAACAAAACAAAAACTGTCTTGCGTCAGTGTTAGACTACAAATTACAGAGAACCCAAAAAAGTGCTGAAAGTCTTATTATTGTTTTTATTTTATTTTGTAAAACCTAACATCTTAAGACCCTCCTGTCGTCAGCAGACATGGGAAGGATTTGCTCTGTGTGACTCCTCCTGCCCTTACTGTAGGTAGATCGTTCAGGCTTCTGTTGGAGAGAGCTTTGGGAATTTCAAATGTGCATTGTCCCTCAGTAACCATGGACATTGGTTCTAGGACTCCCCTACAGATGCCCAAATCCATGCCTACTCCAGGCCCTTAACAAAATTGTATATACACATGCTCTCTATATTTTAAGTTGTCTTTATATTTCTATGAAACCCAACATCATGTAACATATACATGTACTTTATTTTCTGAACATCTCCAATCCATGTTTGGTTTAGTCTACCAATGCAGAATTTATCAACATAGGTCTACTGTATTTTCCCAGCAGTAATATGCTACTGTAGAATTTCCCCCAAGGAATTATAAGTGTACAAAACACATCCTGATTTTCATGGATCATTCTCATGTTGTTAGTTTATGCTCACTCAGTACACTGTTTTCATACATCAGTTGGTACTGTCTGATTGTTCCTGTGACACACAGCATGTGGCTTTAACGATAGCTCTTCATTGAAGTCTTACTCCGTAGGAGACATTTGCTAACAAACGCCACTTTCATGAACTGGTTAGAAAATATAGCAAATAATTTTTTTAAGAGAATAAGAATGGGGTTGTCTTTTTCTTGATTCTGGTTTCAAAGGCAGATGTTTTTCTTTAGCAAATACTGATATGTGTGACCTCTCAGGATCATCTTTCTAGATAGGTTATGAGCAGGATGTCGTGTGCTCAATAATTTTTGGTGTAGTAGTAGAAACCTTCTCCAGTAATGTGGCACAAAGCGGAGTGGGCACAGAGGAGCTTGTAGGAACATAGCACTTGCCTAAATCTATTTAGAAAAACAGAACAAAACATTAACTCTTCCGGAAAGACAAAATCAACTTAAAATTTGTCAAAACGATGTGGCCAAGTATTTACAATATTTCTTTTTCTTTTTAAGTACTTAGTAAATGAGTTGAAGCACAGTATCATCTGGCTATACAGAATTGAATCAAGTCGTTTCTCACTAAGTTCTTCATAGTAGCTGATTTAGGAACAGATTGAGCAGGTTAATATAATATTTATATGTACATATGTGCATATACACATATGTGTATATATACATATATGTGTACACACATACACACATATATATGATAGTTAATGAAAATGAAGTCATTAATTTGAAGAGAAAAAAGGTATATAGGGAGGGTGTGGAGGAAGAAAAGGGAAAGAGGAATGATGTATTATAATCTCAAAAAAAGATAAATAAAAAAACTCTGTGTACTAACAACCATCTTTGAGAGCACACAAGTTTTATATCAAGAGGAAAGGAAAATCCATAGGTGAGAGGTGAACTGTTATTAAGTTTATTGACCAGAGGTACAGATAGGTACACCAGGCTCTTTTCCTCCATCTTTTCTTTGTGTGCAAGAAATTACTTTTTCTGTTTGTCTGTCTGTCTTCCTTTCTTTTTCCTCTTTTTGTTTCTTTCCTTTTCTTTTTTGGAGAGTAGGCTTGCTTCTAAACTCAAGAATGGTGACATTGCAAGTGTTTATATCCGTTCACCTCTCAAGTGTTTGCCCTTTGTTCTCAGGATTTAATCTGCATTCTAGATTGGAAAACCGAACTCTTCTATTTGATTGCTTATCATTATTTAGTTTAAATAGTAAATATTTGTTTAAGGCCCACTGCATGGAAGTTTCACCGTAGGATTTTATAAGACGTATGGCCTATTCTGAGTAACATAATGAAAACAAAGCAACCAGAAATGATCTGACAATTAATTGGAATCTTTTGTAAGTAGCTCCTTCCTTGGTGGGCAGCTATCTTAGTTCTGCATTGATGAAAGTTCCTACGCTCTGTAAGAAGCAGGCATTTCTCCCACTCTGGCTCACAGTTGAAGAAACAGGGTCTTGGGAAAAGTAAGGTCAGGTCACTCGCTCCAGGGCCGCACAGGAAAGTGCTGTGGAAACCCGGCCTCAGTCCTGCCATTCTGGTTTTTATGTGGCGCTCTGTTGCCTTCGGTATGGTCTGAATGAAGTGATTATATATCTATTTTTAGCAATTTGAGGTTGACTCCAAGTTAATTCTGGAAAGACTTAAGACTTAATGAAGAGAAATATATGGAGAGGGTTCTTTTTTTTTTTTTTTTAAGAATTGTGGTCATAAAATAGCAGATGATAGAGTGGACTTTGAAGTGCCCTGGCTTTATAATGAGGCTATATCAGAAGCCTAATCTCCCTTATGGTCCATGCCGTGTTTGTTCTACCCAGTCTAGTACCTTTGCCCCAGCACTTACCGAGATAAGCAAAGTGATGTTACTTGGGACAGATACTCTCTCAATTGCTGTGGTGGCTGGTTTGCCTAGTGCCACATTTGAAGAAGTGTTGTGAGCCTGAGAAGGATGGGGCAAGTGCTCCCATTGTCTGTTCTACTGCATTATTGGGAATTAATTTCTCTCATTACAAATTAGATAACCTCTTTTCAGCGTTAAAATAATGAAAAGCAAAACTTCTGCAGTTACTTAGATATTCCTGGATAACTTTCTCACCCCACCCTAACTCCATCCTGTCCATGTGTGTGGGGGTGTGCACAATCTTGTGTCATATCCGGATGCCCTTATGGAGTCTGTAAATGATGACAAAGTATTGCATGAGCAGTAGGTGAAGTGCGACAAGATGAGAGGGTCAGAGGGACTGGTTCTCCAACTGCTGGGCTAGTTTATGTGTTGTATTGAAATAGTAAATCACATGAACTGCAAGTAGCGTGGACAGGATGAGAGGGTCAGCAAATATGAATACTCTAATGTATGCGTGCATATTTAAATATATAACTGTTCTTTCATTGTGAAGACTTGACATTAGTTAGTGGGTCCTGTTCTTCAGAATCTTAACCTGTCTTAATGAATTGGATTCCACTTCCACTTTCCTCCACTTGTATTATATTTTAACCTATTAATCATTTTAATTGATAATTGATGTTAATGGACTCAGATGTTTCCCTTTATGTATCACATACTTTAAAGATAGCTGTGTCTACATAGATAAAGAAGTTTAGTTTTGAAAATTCCATGCGAACACACTGTTTAGCAAGAAAATTTAACATCAGTGTTCCTGTTTATAGTGTCAGTGGAAAATAAAAGAAATTAAGCATGCAGATACTCTGTTTACTTACATTGGGCCCCTTATAGTCTTGCTGTGTTATTGGATCTTGAATACATCATAGTCAACATGAATATTAAGTATGATTGTAAAGTATAGACATCTCTCAGATTTCTAAGTGACCATTATAAAAATCGTGACATTTTGTCACATACTGCTAACATTAAATGTATGTAATCTTTTCAGTAATTTCAAAATTGTAATTTATAGGTGGCAGTTAGAATTCATTTTAAAGTCTGTGCTGATGAAATATTTAATATGTGTGCATAAAAGAAATATTCTTATAAAGGAAACAGATTTTGTGCTTAGAATCACTACCTCACAATTAAGAGAAATTGCTCCATAAAATTATGCAGAAGAAAATCCAACTTTGAGTGGCAGCAGCATCTCATGAGTTTAAAAGGTCAGGCTGGTGCAGAAGGTGCCAGCTTTGCCACTCAATGTCATGCAGAACGCTGTGACAGCCAGGGCTGATACAGCTGAAAATATCTGCAGCCTTGGAAGCCTTGTAAGTTTCAGAAGGTCATTTGGCATCAGGGTAACACTGCTGATTCACAGGGAAGGTCAAACTAGACAACTGGGTAAAAACATAGGTTGCTGAACCCAGGGACTGTAAGTTCAGGGAAGTTGCCAGTCGCATTAACTGGGTGTTGTGGTCTAATTGGTTGTGACGCTTATTGCAATATTGATAGAGTAATGAGATTTACTTCACTGGTGACTTTTAAATTTATTATCCTTTGAAAGTTTGTTATTCACCTCCAGTTTGTCAGTTTGTCATGGTAAACAGGACAGAGATTGCCTTAGTGTTACATATGTATGATTCCATCATCAAAAACAAATGAACAACAACAACAACAAAGATGAGTTGGCTTACTACAGTAAAGTATACACAAAACACAATTGTAAAAAAAGAGCAATCAGTTAGAAGAGAAATATGAATAGAGTAAGTACTTGAGATGAAATTGAGCATTAAATTCATCTCCACTTTGCTGCAACTGAAGCAAAATCTCTAGGAAGTTAAGAAAAATCCCACTTATTTAACACAATTTCTTTCTGCCCTGTACTCAGTGAAATACTGCAGCTCTGCCCTTGGGTTAAATGTAGGAAAGGATGAATTCCCAGCACTTAGGAAGTGGATGCTGAATTCTTCAATTGGGACCCTTCCTGACTTGAACCCAGCCCAGAGCTGTAGCTGCCGACGCCATTGTGTGTAGTGGCTCCATAGAGACCCAGTCCCTAGTGTTTGTGCTCAGGGTTTTCCACGCCTACCTTGTCCACTGCTGCTTCTATAGTGTGCTTTTGTTTTTTGCCTTTTCCATGCCAGATGAAACAGTCGTTCTTCCTGCACTAGTGGTACCACCCAGTGACAGCACCTGACTGGCATGTGCAAGGATGTGGGTTCGATTGCTAGCACTGAATTAAAAAAAAAAATTCAGCCACATCCCCTCTTTCCTCTTTTCTTTAACACATCAGCCCTTATTATTAATGTCTCCTACTGTATATGTCTCACCTTTTATAGTATAGTTACTGCTAGCTTATGTTCTGCTTCAGCAGCAAATTTCTCAAGGGTTAGATCCATGTATTCCCTGTGTTTGTCTCTAGAGTGACCAGTAGACATGATCTATACTCACGATGATTCCATCTCTGTATTTATTCATGTAATATGGCTACTGTGAACTAAATGTGTTTTTTAAGGAAAAGTATTTTTCCCCCCTTCTATGCTAATGAGAGAAAGAAGGACTAAAAAGTGGCAAAACGAGAGGAGTCACACATACAGGTTTTGCCCAAGGAAATGTTTTGGGGTCTTGGAACCAGAGCTTTAATTTTTTTTTTGACTTTCAGTTTTCATTTTATAAAGCGATTTCATATTAATCATTTCTTTTTGCCAACAGGTAACTAATATAGTGTAGGCTTAGAAAAGTAATTTCTGCCTCTCAAACAGCACCTTCTCCCTGGAATATTTCCTATGGTTTTGTCAGCTGTCAAAAAGGACATGATGTGGCTGATTCACACCACTCCCTCTTCTCTGCTGCCCTGTAAACTCTAGTTCATGGCTTATTTAGATCCACAGTACTGCATGTCTCCTCACTTTGGTGTCTTCCAAGTCACATTCTGCTTTGTCTCTGTGGATGTTTTCTGTTCACACCGAAGAGAGAGTAGGCTCCAGGTGTTGAGTAGGTTAGTAACAATCTTCGGCTCCAAAGAGCTCAACAGTCTGTCAGTCAGCTGCTGGGTAGGCCCAACACTGCAGCCTGTTCAAAACAGATTCATTTGTAATGGAGAAGGAACTGATAGATGTGGTGTGAGATGTTTACTTCTGTGTACACGATGACTGTGTGGTGTTTGCTATATGGTCAGAGAAGGTGAGCATGCTTCCTGCAGCCCTCCCTCCCCCCCTCCCTCCCTCCCTCCCTCCCTCCCTCCCTCCCTCCCTCCAACAGCACCTGGAAGCTTCTGAGCAAACCACTAGCGATGTAGTAGTGGTCCCTCCAGTGTATCCACTCCACTCAGCTCCAGCCTTTCTGTGCTTTTGCTCTTCTATCATTGTCATTTCTAACTTTGATATTAAATTGGCAGCGTGTGTTTTGAATAACGTTTTACACTTGAAAACACATGACCTGATTTTAAGTTCTTGATCTTCCATTTGGTTACCTAAGGAGACTTCAGTGAGTTAGTCACTGAGGTACACAAATATCAGTTGCTTGTTTACAAATGTTTACGATAATGATTTTAGCTGTAGTAAGATAATGAATATAGATATACTCATGGAAAACAAGCAGCAAATTATGAAAATAAAATATATTGGTCTATAAAATATTTGATATTATAGAACATGTTGTATTTTATTTTGATTAATCAAAATAATGTTATCACAAGAAGTTGTTTTCTTTAAAAAGAACCTAAACATTTCTCTTAATATGATTGTGTAATTGTTTAATGATTTATGAGACAATCAAATGGTAGGAACATATGACAAGTTCTGGCATTGTTATCAGACTACTGTTTTGATTTGCCCCATGTTGTCATTGGGATACTCCTTAAACAAAACAGAGTAGGTTAAGCTTCCTTCTTACCTACTTGCTTGGTGGGGATTTTGGGCAAGACGAAAACATAACTGGTTGGAGACATAATGCCCAGTGTGTTCCAGTGATGTGGAGGGTTATGTGTGATTTATGATAATATTTACCATTTAAACACACTAACTTTCTGAAACAAATGACAGAATTTAACCAAAGAGCTCGTCACAGAGTCTTCAAACAAGGGGTTTTTGTTTGCTTGTTTTCCAGAGAATACATCCTAAGTTTTGAGGCCAAGCAGAAACACAGTGAGCAATCATTGTGGAGAGTAACCTTTTAGTTTTAGTTGCTTGCAGTTGCTGAAATTTTATGTGAAAAAGAATAGCCTTCGATGGAAAACGTGGAGTCTGGGTCCCCTGACTCGGCACATGTGTAGGTCCCAGGAATACAGACTTGCACCAGTGAAGCCTAATTGACTGACTCAGGCAGCTCAAGACATTTCTGAGGCATCCATAGCCCAGGACAGTAAGTGTGGGAGTTAATACACTATTGGCAGTTATTGGAGTTTATTGTTAACTGTGGTTGTCTTGTGATTTGCCATGGGGAGGTGGTCATTGGCTTTTAAGAGCGTGTGATGCTGGTGGAAATTTATGGAGCTTTAATCACTGTCTCATTAACAGGGTGTCATCGGCTTTTCGTGTTTCTTCATGAGTTGCAGCATTTCCAGAATGCACAGAATCTTATGTGCAATTAAAATCATTAGGAAAGAGTAGGTTTTTCTCTTTAGCAAAAGGACCAGATTTCAAGCTGCCCTGCTAATTCGGTAAATAGGTGCTTCTTTTGAAAGTACCAAATTCTAATAAAATCTTTTATTTCATGATAAACGGGGCCCAGTCATAAAATCTCATCATTGAAACAAGAAGAGAAGAAATAGGAATGACCACATTCTACCATCTAACCATTTTGAGTCTTAAAGCTTCTCTTCCAGATACTTTGTCTTATGAACTGTTGTTTAGCAACCAACTCTGAAGGGCAAAGTGAGAGGAGTGCCTTTATTCTTCTCACCAGGCAGGCACACAGGCGAATTCTCCTGTGAGCTTGTTGTACTTACCATGTTAGCTTAACCAGAAGTACAAGCTGCTTCAGGAAGAGCCTGCTCTAGATTCATAAACGACTGAAGTGGATTCCAGACATATAGGAAACTGGGAAACATGTTTGTGCTTACATTGGTTTCCCAGATTCTGTTGTGCATTAGCTACTTTGATAACACTTGGTGTTGCTTATAGAAATTGTTAGAAATACTACCTTCAGTCAGTCTCTAAGGAGAAGCTGAACAAGACATTTTTGATATTTATAGAAATAATGTGAAAGGAAAACATTCCTTTAATGCTATGACACAGTACTACTCGAAAGCCTACAGATGGAGCATTCCCGTGGTCACTTCATGCCACACACCTTCTCCCATAGTCACTAACACTGCAGCCTTCTCCTGTAGTCACTTCACACCACATGCCTCCTCCTGTAGTCACTTCACACGGTAACCTTCTCCCGTAGTCACTTCACACCGCACGCCTTCTCCTGTAGTCACTTCACACTGCACGCCTTGTTTCTATTAATAAGAAATAAACATGTATTGTCCATCTCCACCACTGTCAATGCAAACATTTATTCATGTTTTTTAACATTTTCTTTTTGACAATTACAGAGTTCAAAAATTGCACTTACTTTTTTATCTTTTATTTTTTGAACAATGTAGTACTTTATTTTGAATTTTCAAGAGCTAGAAACTGATGGTACAAATGCTTCCATTAGTTGGCTGCCATAAACGGGAGAATATTGAACAGATTTTGGAGACACAAAGAAAGATTTAAGCTCTCTTTAGAGGTGAAAGGCCTTTCATCCTTCCCTACATGAGACTTCACAGTGTAGATTGAGGGATAGCGTCTCAGCAAGTACCTAAAAAATATCAAAGAGTATGCTTTGCTGTTGAGAAAGAAAAGTCTGGGAAAATGCTTTCTCGGAAATTTCTTGTTTAGTTCAGACTTAACACATGAACATGCCTTATGAGCTAAGGATTTACGTTATTAAGTGATGGCAGCATAAGAGCTTTCCATATGTACTTGTGAGCCTCGATGAGAAGTCAAAAACCAGCATTGTCTTTGGTAGCCACGCAGACAGGGACACCAAGTGAAGCTGTTAAATAAAATGTAATTATATTGCCCTGTTTCTTTTGGCATAGAAACATCGTTAAAACACAGACAGTATGCTTATTAATTGAGATATTATCCATTTGTATATTAGAATAATAACAAAATTTGTTGCTATTTAATATCTTGGGTCTAGGTGAGTAGGTTATTTTATGTGGAACTGTCCCTAAAGAATATTTAAGGTACGCTGAAACCCCACTGTCAAAATATGAGTTGTTAGCGCTTCTCTTTGCTTTCTGACATTTCCGACTGTTTTAAATCAGAAAGGCAGATGAACATCATTTATTCTTAGTAAAACATTGCTCCTGTTTTGTAAGCAACCATATATGAGCTTACAGCTTTTTAAGTAAAGCTCAATTTATGTGATGACAATATTATATTGATAATGAAATAAGGTTGTTATTAAAGTCTATTAATCAGTAGAAATAGTTGTAGGATTGAAATGATGTCTTCTGCAGCACCCATGTGATTTTATGACCTGGTAATAAGAAATGCATTGGTGAAAAATGCATTGTTGATTTCATGGAATGGAGGAAATATTTGGTATAGTGTCTCCTCATGAGACTTGTACTAATTCATTTCTTAGAATATATTCAAATAATTATATGGTGTATTTGCTCGTGAATGATTTCATTCATTGTATTCTTAAGAGAAATATTATGGATATTTACTTTATAAACAAAGTTTTCATACTTTTTGTTATAATTTATTGAGCAACATATTTAGGATAATTTTAAATAGTCATAATCCGTAAACGTTTTTCTGAGTTTATTCTGTCAAGGTTTAAATATAGTATTTGAAATTCAGATCTCCCTGTTGAATGTCACGGTGTTTACACCCTTATCTAGTTGAAAGTAGTGAAACTAGTTGTTCAACTATAATTTCAGAAGCCTCATAAAATACAGGGTAGAGTAAGTCTGGTACTTTACAGAGATTAAATTTTATTTTGGGCGGGTTTTAAATTGTATCTGCCACTCCTTCATATGTTATATGTCACTTGATACTGCTAAAATGGAAGGTACATGGTTAATTACGGAGGCCATCTTGGGACCTCTGGAGGGGATGTTGGAATGGCATCATGAAGGCTATCAGTTGCCGATGTCACTGGAGTCCTAAGTTCCCTGGGAATATTCTCTTAGTTCTCTGGTTGATCAACTTCATACTTTTGAGTTATGTATTATTGTCATTAAGAAAACATAGATTTCTCTGTAGCCTTGAAGAACATTGTCCTTTAAAACATTTTAGGTAGAAATGCCACCAGCTTCATTAAGGAGGTTGGTGATATTATTCACAAAAAGAAAAGCTGAATATTAAATATTACATTTGCTGCTAGTTACTGTGTCAAATAAACTGTTTCTCCATTGAGCATGGTTTATAGTCTTAGTCCACAATCAGAATATTGCTAGAGCATAGCAACACCACTGTAAGTCATGTTCTGTTTAGCAGTTTGGCCAGGCTAATTTCATAGTGATGAAATCTGGGTTTTCCAGTGTATCATTTTTTCCCCCGAAAATTCGAGGGAGGTAATTTGTCTGATTTACCGTTGAAGACATAAACAGCATTAACTTTTTTGTTGCCTGTATTCTCGTTTATATTTATCATTTTGAAATAGTAAATGTTACAGACAGATCAGACATGCTACATGAGGCTAACAAGATAACGTGTTTGTAATACATGAGTATAGGGGCAGTGTTTCCTCATGAAGAACAATAAAGCAGCATGTAGTCTTATCGCCTATCTTCTTGGTGAAGGGAGAGAAATTCTACACCACTGGCTGTCTGAATGTCATAAGAAAATGCAAAGGGATTGTATTTTAGATTAAAGCAAATCTTTTAATTTTACAATCAGGGAGGCGTTTAAATGTGGTTCTATTGGAACTTTACTGCATCCTTTTCTCTTGCCAGTTGGTACTGTGTACTCTTAATTATAAAGACGAAATAGCCAGTGTTTCAAGCTGTGCATCCGGAACTCAAATAATGTAATTTGCAGAAGATACTTTGAGACTATTATTTGCATGTCGTTGGCCAATCTGTATCTGTATCATCCATGTCTCTTTGTTTATGTCTCTGTCATGCCCATGTCCCTATGCATATCTTTCTGCCCATCTGTCTACCACCCATCAACAGTTTTATCACATGACTATTTGTTTCCTTTGGGCCAGTGCAAATTTTGATGCTGATCATAGAGGAAAATCTAGCCTGTGTTCGTGGGACTTCTGTTCCAAGATAGAAGCTGACAATGGGATATGTACCTATTATCTTCCTCTACCCCCCTTCCTTCCAGTGGCTGGTATCTGATGGGGTATCATGTACTTGTCTTATAATCTGGACTGCTCTTGGGATGGGAAAAGGTTGACCACATTTGATAACGTTTAGGTACAGAGCTAGTAACCAGTATATGAAGTACTGCTGTCAGTGTGGTTACTTCCTTCTAGTGATGCTAATACTTTACAGTTTCCTCTTACAGTAACATAGAAATAAATTCACCACTCACTTTTAAATCATTGCCTATATTGACATGTGTATTATTTTGTTTTAAAAGTGATTTTCTAATGTGAGTATAGTTCTATAATTCTACTCTTTAACAGTAGGGTATCAAGTAACCTGTGCTCCTTCATTATCTTCCCTACCACACACCGTTTGTCTGTTTAGGGAATGGGGATTTTGAAAGACTACATTGACAGACCTCAGATTACTTATGCCAGTCAGTAAACGAGGTCTTCCCAGCAGCCACTTGTCTGAAATGTGTCATACCAGGAGGCCACATTGGCAGTCTCTGTCGTTCCAGAGGATGTGTGACTGGAGGTTATCTTTTTCTTAGTAGTAGTTCCAAAACTTCAGTTGCTTGCATGACACCATGATTTTATTGCCAATATATTGACTTAGTCTTATGCTTTGAATTCTTTTCATTAAAGTTTCGCATCATTGCGAGTCGTCACATGACATAACGCAGGCTGGAGGAGCTGGTGTCAGCACTCTGGGGCATCTGTTAAGATTACACAGTGTGCATCTCTGTGTGATCTCCATGGGCACTGCCCCTAATTCACTTACCCTGGGAAGCACCCAGCTTAGCTCTTTGTTCTAACAAGAGCAATACTTCCAAAGGCTCACTCACCCACTCAGACAACCACAGCTTGGTGACTGTATTTAAGAAGTCGGGACAGTGTGATAGCAGATCTCCCCCAAAATTCCTAGTATTATATTTCCCCCGAAGTCTGTTAATATTTGGGGCAAGCAGAGAGAAATTATTATGTGAATAAGCTTCATATGTTTAAGTGCTGCATAGCTGATTACAGTTTTGTTGACATTGGCAACCAGGAAAAAGATGGTTTTGGACAAGAGGCTCCTTTCTGTCACCTCCAAACTTACACAGTGAGCTCATCCATGCTTTCTATTTGGATTAGAACTATTCTAGTAAGTCAAAATGGCAGTAAGAGGTCTCACATCATTTATTTCTCAGTACATAACACATCTTAATTTCACAGTGTCAAAAAGAAAATCCCACAGGCTTCTCGTTCACTGCTCTGGGATGTCACTGGACTGTCTCCCTTCTATTTGTCTTACCACTTAAAGGACTAGGAAACATAGGAGACTAAGACACTAACGTCTTGCCGAGAGGCTTAGTTCATTGAAAAAGAGTTCCACCTTGTAGGCACACATTTACCTTCGGTTGTACACTGTGTGAAGCCTCAATTGATGCACACCCTTCTGAGTGTCCAGGCCTTTAGCTGACAGAGAACAACTGCTCATACTTCCTCATGGCTTCCTCCCCCTTTGTGCTTTTCAAAACTTTATTCTTTATCTTTTTTCTCAGTTTTTACTGTCTGGATTATTTCATATTGTTTCCTTTTCCCTCCGTTATATCTTATCTTACCATAGACTGTACACATGGCTTCTGCCATCACTTTAGGTGAACTTAAATTGTGCAGCAGAGAGCGTTTGGCTGTAGATATGCCACAGGAGTGAGGAAATGGAATGGTTAGAATTTGATCAGTCCGTCACTGAGAACTTTTCCCATGGGTACCAGAAGGTTTGATTCTTGTTACAAAACCTTCAGATTCCCAAAACAAGCCTTTTGTTTTTGAGGTAATTTTATTCATAGTATATTGAAATAAAGTCAGAAACATCACAGAGAGAATTTACCTATTAGTAAGCATGTTAGAAGTAGATTCATTTCATTTAATAGTTATTTAAAAAACCAAATCTTCATTTCAGAGAAAAATGTTTTCATAAATTCTTATAATCTGTATGTTACCCTTACATAATTTATTTTCTTTTTTCTTTTCCTTCTTTTTTTTTTTGAGAAAGTTTTCATTATGTAGCTCAAGCTGGCTTGGAATTCACTTAAGCCCAACCTGGCTTCAAACTCTCAGTGTTCTTGCTGTTCTGTCGTCTCCTAGGTACGAGGGCCCACACACTGCTAAATAGCGTCTTTGATAATTGGCTCGTAGGGTTAAAAACACCTTTACTAGTTGAAGTTACATTTGAGAGTTCAATGTTGATCCAAGTCCTTTGCGTATTACCATAAACCGAGCAGTTTCATAAACTGAACGTACCCAGTAGGCACATATGGATGTCCATTCTCCTTATTCCCTGTTTGCCCAGTCAGTCATAAACATGCTGCTTCTTGTCTGTGCGTGTGTTCTAGTGTGATCAGTTTACAAACGTGTTTATCATTCTTTTAGTTGGAACTTTGAATAGTCTCTTAAATAGATTGGAAATGGAATAGAGCAAACTAGGAATCTCTAGGCAACTTTGTAATTAATATATGTTTCATACTAAAGTGGGGCTAAGCCTGTGACATGACAGAAAGGATAAATAATCAACTCAAGAAATAAACTTTATCATATTCTATATCCTTGGCCACCAAAGAACATGGACATTTATAATGGTGCCAAGTCTCCTTTTTTATGTAGCTTGAACCTTGTACTTTACAATTAAATATTCCCCAATGATTGGTAATGTACCTGTGTAAACATGTTTGTTCCTATTAATATGAATAAAATTTATAGCTATATTAAGTATTTAATAGTATCTGCTATATTCTAGGATCTAGGGTTTGGGTACTACACCTTGCTGTCAGGGAGTTGATAATATTATGCAAAAAGTTCTAAAGTAATGAGTATGTTATGGGATGGAATCATGTTTTTCTATTTTCCTTTACTGTTTTCATCATATTTCATCATAGCTGGCCCAGCTTTACAGAGAAGATGGTATCTATAGCAATGTAAACAAGAATAGATTTGCTGGGTTGCAGGGATATGGGGTGTTCAGCCAAATGAAGTGATAGTGTGTAGTACACTATTGGGGTTCCAGTAGCTGCTATGGGCAGAAGCCCCGAGAGCTCATCCCTCTAAAGATACAGGTATGTGGGATCATAAGCTAAAGAGTTGTGTCTGTTGGTTCTGTGTTGAGCTGTGGCACTGAAGCAAATGTAAATGCATTTGGCTTTTCCAGGATTGTCAACTTTTGTTGAGCAGCACAGTGATAAGTATGGGAGTTATAGTGACGTGGGTACAAACGTGAAGGACGCATGAAGACAGCAGAGAAGCAGCGTGTTTAGATTGTAGACACTGGTCTGGGGAAGATACATAGTGTGAGGGAAGGAGGATGGTGCACAGTCATGCAGGACTTTATTCCCCTTTGGTGCAGGGTTTTCAGCTCTTGTGAAGACTAAGAATGAACCGCTGTGTGAAGGTGGCAGATGGGTGTGCATAGGTCTAGGGAAGGAAGGCGACTTTGGGAAGAAACCAGTCAAGGTGGAAGCTTGGGGAAGTTTGACACTGGGGAGAGTGGCAACAGAAGATGTAGGCAGGAGTTTCAGGGAGAGCTCAGACCTAAGGACAACCGAACAGAGAAATAAATGTGACACATAAGATCACCCACCACTGAGTGAGTAAAATAGGAGGAGAAGAGAATTCAAGTGGAGGTGGCTGGAAGGTTGCTGTGTAAGAGAGGGAGCGGTCCAAGGCTGTGCACAGGGAGGGCCTGCAGTACCCAAGAATTTATAGAGGCGATAGTCTGCACATGCTTTCAGTGTGCATTTGAGTACATTCACATATGATTGATTACATGTGTGTGTGTGTGTGTTACTTTTGAGTCCTTGGGTAAGCCCAGTCCCACCATAGTAAACAATCGTTTGCATACTCTTGCTTTTGGAAGTCTTTCCGTCTATATCTTTATCACTCACTGTTCTCTGGGAGCTGAGACAGTAGTGTTGTTTCTGCCCTTGGAAGCATGTGGTACAGTGGTTCCAACATACAAGGAAATAAAATGCTTCACAGACAGGGATGATGGGTAGAGGTTATTCCAAAATGATGATGCTAGTGTGTAAGCGAGCAAAGATGGATGTGTCATCTCTGGCTTTCCTGGAGGCGTGGTGGCTGATGAAGGGTTAAGCAGTGTGAGCTGAAGAGGTGGTGAGCACATGTGACCTGTGACTGCTGAGCAGAGACTGAGCCTTAGACAGAGTACGGACTTGCCAGGACTGGACAGACTGACCTTGCTTGGGCAGAGCCGAGCCTTAGGACCTGAGGACTCTTGAAAACGTTCTTGAACACTGTGGTTAGTTACTTCTTCAGTCCCTGTTAGAAACTGCCGTTTAAAAAAAAAAAAAAGAAAGAAACTGCAGTTTTCTGTTTAGTGTTTTCCAAATATAAAAACCTGTTAAGTAGCTTGAATTTTTCTGAATACTATTAAGAATACTAGGATTAGTCCTAAAAAAAAAATAAATTCTACTAGATAGTCATGCTTTTAGAACAGATATCTTCATAGCCTCTATTCTAATTTCCAAAATTACAAAGGTACCATTTATGACCAGCTTCTTTTAAAAAACTGACTGTAATCACCATCACTCTGTGTTGTTGGTGGCTTGGAAGGTGCTAGTTAGAAAGCCTGACTTTCTTTACCTACAGAGTTCAGAAGGGAAACGACCCCAAACATACACAGTTTTATTTTTGTAGCTAGTTAAATTTTCGTGAATTTTGTTTTTGTCCTGTCGAAAGGGAAAGTAAGCTGGTGAGCAAAGCTGCCCTGTTCTAACGAGTGGTTTCCTAAGTTAACAGAGCCTCCACCCTCCAGCATAGTGTGGGATTGAGCCTCTGAAGTGCATCCTGCTGCCCAAATCAAATTGCTCACTTAATAATTAATGTTCCTGCAATGGAATCACTTTCTCCCTGGAGGTTGACTTCAGATTTACCAGACACACTGACAACACTGCACTCCTTATTCTCGCCACAAGACCTCAGCTTCTGCTTTAAAAATGTCTGAATAAAGGATGCTTTTGTTCATACCTCGCCTGCCTGTGATATAGTGACACAGTGTCTGATGGCTGAATGGAATAGTTTTACAGTATGAGTGCTGCTTTCAGCGGAGGGGCAGGACTTGGGCTTTAGGAGGAAGTGAATTGGATAGGTCAGGAGAATGTACCATTCGTAAACACCCCTTTCCTTTTTTATTCACGTGTCAGGGCAGCAGCAGCAGCAGGCTGCTCAGTGTCCACCCCTGTGAAGTGCCAGAGGGAAAGCAGCTTGGACTTCAGCTGCAGATTTTAGACCTTTATTTGATTCCCCTGGAGAGATTGTCAAGTCCTTGGACTTTTTGCGTTAGAAGCTATTTGGAAACTAACATGGTTTAGTCCACTAACTGCATGTTGGGTAAATTCAAAACCCACATGCTCGTCCTCTTGCAGTGGAATAAGTCACATCTGATGGACATTTTCTGTGCTTATAGCATAGTAATGAACGTCTGACAGGCGCGACCTTTCATAAGACAACCCACACTATTGGCTTTCTGCCCAGAATATTGCTGCAACACTATCTGTGATTGGTTATCTCTTTATCATGCATTGCTTCACAAGGGGAAACGGCCCCCTTTTTAATAAATCTACGATGGCTGGCTGCAATATGCCTCACTGTAAGTATTTTGCGTGTGTGTGTGTGAGAGAGAGAGAGAAAAGAGAGGCAGAGACAGAGAGAGAGGCTGACTTTGAGTTGCTTAGTCTGGTATCACATGGCAAGGTTGTGGTACTATAGGACATTAGTGAATGCTACTTAGTAAATCTTAACCTATCTCTTTTCTCTACAGGTTGGTACTAAGAAGTGCCTTTCCTGACGTCTCTGCTGCTTGGAACCGCTTCTAGAGCAGCCTCTGCTTTTGCCTTGCTTGCTGCCAGCTAGACTGTGACGACAGCACATCCGCCCTCCACCTCTAGCCCAGACACCCCCATTTCTACTTCTAATCAGGAGAAAAGCTCTGAGTATCTGCCATTGCCCTAGGCTGCTTTAGTTTAGAAGAAAAGTTTGCTGAAAAAGTAAGATACCTTCTGCCAGGAAATCAAGGAGGAAAAAAAATCATTTTCTCGATTTTGCTCTAAACTGCTGCATCTGTCTATGCCAAACTAATCAATACCGATTGCACCACCAAACTCCATCGCAAATTCAGCTGTGAGGAGATTCCCTGTCAGACAACTTTGCTGAGAGCAGCTTGGAAATTCGGTGTCAGAGGGTCTGCCACATTTTCATGCTTGCATTTTGGGCTCCAAATTGGCACTGGGAAGGGGTTACTGAGCACAAGGCTGGTTCCAGGCCCTCATTTAAGCGCCCATCCACTCACAATCCTGGTATTTCTCTAAAAACCAAAACCTCTTTGAATTAACAGTTTCATGCTGTGAATTTCTAGTGGAGGTCTAGTGATAACTGAAGTCACACTTTTCCACGTGCCGTTAAAGCAGGGAGTGGGGAAACAGCCTTCTGGACATTTTCATCGCCATTTCACACTTCTGAGTTTTATCAGTTCCTATCTTGTTTTGTTTTTGTTTTTACTTTTTTTTTTGTTTTTTGTTTTGGTTACTGATTTTTTTTTTTTTGAGAGGGGTTGGGTTTGTTGGTTTCATTGAACATTTAACTACCTGTAAAATATAAACATGGCTGTTAGTGTCACACCAATTCGGGACACAAAATGGCTAACACTGGAAGTATGTAGAGAGTTTCAAAGAGGGACTTGCTCACGGCCAGACACGGAGTGTAAATTTGCACATCCTTCGAAAAGCTGCCAAGTTGAAAATGGACGAGTAATCGCCTGCTTTGATTCACTGAAAGTGAGTAAATATTCTGTACTTTTAAGGATATGCAATGATTGATTAAGGGGTGTGGGCACACAGTGCAGTAAGTTTGGGATTATGGATTGCTTTGTTAACACTTTAGTGATACAGCATGTTCTAGTTCATGGTGTTGGGCTGGGACACTCAATGAGATGTCATAGAACCAAGTCCGGCCAAACTTTACAAGGAACTTTACCAGGCCTTTAACTCCAAACGCCTTGATTTCTCCCTCTAGAGCAGAAAGTGTTGTGTACTGATGCAGCTGTAATATGATGATAACAAAGTGTGATCTTTATTCAGCAATGGTAAATGTTCATGTTCAGCACTGGTTGACAGTCACTGATTGAATATGAGTTGTTTTCCTTTGCTGGTAAACTTGTCAACTCATTAGAAATGAATGGCAGATTCTATGTCAGCAGATCATGGATACATCTTTACTTATACATGAGATATTTTTTAGTGGCTAAAGCCATGCAGTTTTGGGGAAACTTGACTAGATGTAAGATTTCTTTCAGTTGCTATAGTAGCTTATCTGAATCACATACTTTATTGAATGTGGGCTTTATATGTAGGTATGAACCAAATACTGTTGTTCATTAGATTTTTTTCATACTGAGAAAATACATATGTTCTTTTCCTGTGAGATTCTTGCCAGTTGTTACTTACTATGTTCTTGGTCAGAAATGTTCATAGTTAGCTTTGTGTGCATGATAAGAAGAAAAGATTTATGTTAGCATGTTTATCAAGTTTGAAATGGATCTTATTAAAGATTGCAAGCATGTCTTTATTTTGAAATGCAAGGGCAAGACTAGAAATGTGTTCTGGGGTACTTTCAACTTACTTGGTTTAATCAGATGGATTTTTGAATACTAAATACCTGCAGTTAATTCTTTGACTCTTCCAAGATGATCACTATCCTATCTACATCTGTAAAGAAGTCTTATATTTCCATCATGTCTTTTTGAAAACACAGCATACTGTAATCCAAGTGCTGTTTTCACCACGTCAGGGTGACTTAGAGGTTAACCGTTTCATCCGGTTGCTTTTAGTTCACTTTGGGATTCTCACTTTGGTAAAGTTTTTTGCCAAGGATTTCAAAATTTCAATTTTTAGAATAGGTTAAGAGGAGGTGTGTGGTAGTAACCACAGATCTGTGTCAGGACAGCAGGCTATCGGCAGTGCCCTAGAGACAGGTAAGCAGGAGCTGTCAATTATTACTGCCCCTGCCTTGGCCTTGAAACACATTGATAAAGGCACAGCGTTGATACATTCGTGAACGTCAGTCTTAAATTAATGGTCATGAATTCAGGTGTAATTTAGAGATAGGGATCCATAAAATGAAGAGCAGAGGACTAATTGCTCTTGTCGGTAACCAGCGTGTTCATAAGTAACTCCTTTTGACCTAATTCCTAGCAAATCCAGTTTTTAATCCTATAGATAATTGGTGGTGAACTACTAGCTATAAAATGAAGGACATTAGTTTTGGCTGTGATGTTGAATAGTTTCACAGAAGACCTGCCTACACAGGGTTTGGAAACATTGTGAGCTATTAATATTCAGTTTCTATTTTTCCACCTCCAAATATTTTTTTTAAGTTACTATTCACTTGTGGTCAGAGAACAGTTCCCCTTTGAGTAAAGTAGCAATCTTACAGACATGCTGTGTGGTTAACGAGATTCAACTGCCACATCAAGGACGTTTTTAAAAAGCAACAACAACAAAAAGAATGTTAAGTTTTAAAATCTATTCGTGAAATGATTTAATTATACCAGTAATCACAGAAAAGTCCATTCTTTTCCTTTGGTTTATCTAAAATAGGCTGAAATTTATAGTTTAAAATTTTTTTAAATTTGGTAAAATATTTTTTTATTTGATTAGACAGACAAATTAATACAAATTTATTTATGATAGAATTTTATACCCAGACAATAGCTCCTTAAATGTTAGTAAAATAAGTAATAAGAATCAATCAGCTCTGTTTGGATATGCAGTTAAGTATTTGTGTCTCCTGTGTCACTGAAAGAGCCCTCCTTCTTTATATGGTGTTTGGAATTCTACCTTTTAGCTAGTAGTCTTCTGGTATTCATGTTTGTGGCGAAAATAGATCCAGAACACATCTTAAAACACTTAAGTATCCGTATGACTCATGCTCGAAGTTCTGAAGTTTGGAGCATTCGGAGGCTTGCAACCAGCAGATCATCTCCCTTGTCTCAGAGTAAACAGACGTTTTACAAGTAAAACTTGTAATAGCCTGACTTCTTTAATGAAATCTGCTTTCTGTATTGCTTTTAATCCCTGTTCCAGCCTCTTTTGAGTTCTTGAGCCATGAGATGGAGGTAGCTTGTGTAATCTACTATTTTTAGAAAGTTAGGAAAGCAAACCAAATACTCTCTGAGAGGACCCTGTGAAATGGCTGTACCCTTCAGCTGTGCTGTTTCAGACTTTGGCTGAGCTCCCAGGTGACTTAGGTTTATAGCTGACTTCTGGTTAGAAGAAGAGAATTCCCTGATGCCCTGGCCCCCAACACACACATGAATGTGTGTGTGCGTGCATGCGTGTGTGTGTTAAACACCAAGTTTAACAGTAGAAAAAGTGTTTATCTAAAAGAAATCACTAGGCATATTACTGGAGATTATGAGGAGAAAATTAGCTGATAGGGTTTCATTGGCATACGGTGATGTTAAGTTTTAAAGATGGGATTAAGGTTAGATGTAGTATAGTGAAGCAGCTCTGCTTCATAATAAATGTGTTACAACAGTTGGATTGTGGTAAGTAGGAATATATGTGTGTGTTACTTCTTTCCAAATGTAAATATGAAAACTAAAGATGAGTAAGAGGTCAAGTGTATAAATTAAATAACATTTAAGTGCTTCATTAATGTAATTGTTATTTGCACTTGTAGTTTAAATTTGTGGTAGTCTACAAGTGACTTCTGCCTAGAGCTTGAAGGGCTTATAACTTGCAGGTCTGTGTGCACGAGACACTGTCGATATTCAGGACAGTTGACCAAGTGCTTCATTGTGTTCTGCAGAGGGTTTTTGTGTCTTACGAATGGGTCACCAAAAGAGAAAAAACAGATGGGAAGAGAAGACCCGAGCACTGCAAGCTGCTGGGAGAATGATGCTGTGTTTCAGCAGTGCTCTTCCCAGTCATGTTAATGCAGTGCTGCTCTGTCCTGGTCACTCAGCTTCACAGTTCAGAGTTTATGGGAAGAGTCGACAGAATGTATTTTCATGGGAGGTGAATGTATATAGGCTCAAAAATGAAGTGTTCACTGTGTCATCCATAGAGATAAACCTCTAGTGTTAACATCTGGATTAGACAGTAATACTGACTTGATGGGATTCCCTCAAAGTAATGAAGTTAATTTCAGAATATCTCCTGTTATTACCACAGAGTATTTGCACCATAATAATGGCTGGTATTATTGCTGTTCTTTTAGAGATACCAGATCATGGTCTTTTCATCTTGTTTTACAAACATTTTTATCTGAAAATTCTGGCAAAATGAAATGCATGAGATATGCAAGTCCTGGACAAACCATTCAGTTTTGCACTAAAATTTTTATGTTGTATATTCCTACTTGCACTAACTCCTGCTAAGCATTTGATGCCCCTTTTCTGACTGCACTTCACATAAAATGTTCCAGTTTGAAAAGATGCTCACATCCTGTATTCTGAAACTTGTGCACACATGTGTGCATTGCTTCCTTCAGTGACAGGTTGGCACAGCAGGTCCCTTTCCCACAGTAATGCTTTCAGAGATGGGCTCACAGTAACACAGAGCTTGTAAAGCAGTGTTATTGGCTTTCACTTTTTTTCCAGTAAGCAGAAACTTCACAACTCTGAGACATTCCTGTGTGGCAAAATCATTAATTCTGACAGGAACATTTCTGTAACAAAATGCCCAGTAGTTGTAGCTGCTTCAGCAGTACTAATAATAACTGTAGGCATGTGCCTGTTCATGTCCTTAAATTCTTTAGAAATAGGTTTTTTTATTCAGTTTTCTCTTATTTTTGAGATTATAATATAGTTATATTATTTCTCCCATCAAACCTTCCAGTATACTCCTGCTCTTTTTCAGACTCATGACTTCTTTTTTATTAAATGTTGTTACATGCAAACACACACACTCACACACAGTCAAACATACGCGTGCGCGCGCGCGCGCACACACACACACACACACACACACACTTTTTCCTCTAAACACGAAAGTACAACCTGCTCCATCTATATAGTGTTATTTGTATGTGTGTTTTCAGGTATTAGGTAAACAATTACTGTGCTCTTCCCTGAGGAAGACTATTTCTCCTCCTCTGAAGATTCCTTACTTGCCTGTAGTTCTTTGTGTAGTATTGAAGCCTCCTGGTATTTCCCCTGTTCACTTTGGCATGCCTCTTGTTATTGTCCTTGTTGAGCGGACACATAAGCCATCATGTTGATATAGCCTTTATGGGTGAGCGCCTGACATTACAAGGAGACAGTCTCACAACAAACTCCCTAGCCCTCTGGCTCTTGATAATCTTTCCAACCCCTCTTCTATGTTCCCTGAGCCTTAGGTGCAGGGCTGTTTTGTAGATGTAGCCATTGGTAATGGCCTGTCCAACTCTGCATTTTGATTGGTGTGGTTTAGAAAGCTATCTTAACTGAGTGATTATTTTTAAACTATCAGACAAACAAAATGGAAGATGTAAAGCTACTTAAGGCACAGATTCTTGCTGTTTTCCTTTAATTTTTTTTCATATTCTTTTATTTTTTTTCATTCAAAAAAAATTACACTTCCTCCCCTTCTCCTGGTCCCCTCCCGCTTCCCCCCACTCCTCCTCCCTCCCCCTGCTTCCTTAAAAGAGGGCATGGTACCCTGCCCTGTGGGAAGTCCAAGGCCCTCCCCCCTCCATCCCGGCCCAGGAAGGTGTGCTTCCAAATAGACTAGGTTCCCAAAAAGATAATACATGCAGAAGAGATAGGTCCTAGTGTCATTGTTGATGGCTTCTCAGTCTGTCCCCATTGGCAGCCACATTCAGAGAGTCTGGTTTGATCATATGCTTGTTCAGTCCCAGTCCAGCTGGACTTGGTGAGCTCCCATTAGATCAGGCACACTGTCTCAGTGGGTGGACCAGCCCCTCACGGTCCTAACTTCCTTGCTCATCCTCTCCTGCCTTCCGCTCTTCGACTGGACCTTGGGAGCTCAGTCCATTGCTCTGATGTGAATGTGGGTCTCTGTCTCTATCTCTATCCATTGGACGAAATTTCTATGGTGGTGATCAATACATCAATGTGACTATGGGACAAGGCTAGTTCAAGCACCCTCTCCTCTGCTGCCCAAGTACCTAGCTGTGGACACCTGGGATTCCCTCTAGAGCCAAGTATCTTGCCATCAAGATACTAAAATGACTCCCTTAATGTAGATATCTTATTCCCTTCGCCAATATCCACCCCCTCCATCTCCACCCTCCCACTCCCTCAAGCTCTCCCCAGTCCTTACCCCTCTCCCTTTCCCCCACCCGTACCCCCTCCTCTATGCCCCCCCTGTGCTTCCAACCCTTGCCTGGCTATCTGCCTGCCCCCAATTTCTAGGAGGATCTATACATATTTTTCTTTGGGTTCACCTTGCTATTTGGCTTCTCTGGGCTTGTGAGCTATAAGCTTAGTGTCCTTTGTTTTATGGCTAGGGTCCACTAATGAGTGAGTACATACCATAATCGTCTTTTTGGGTTTGGATTACCTCACTCAGGATAGCGTTTTCTATTTCCATCCATTTGCATGCGAAATTCAAGATGTCATTGTTTTTTACTCCTGAGTAGTAGTCTAATGTGTATATATTCCACACTTTCTTGATCCATTCTTCCATTGAGGGGCACCTAGGTTGCTTCCAGGTTCTGGCTATTACAAATAATGCTGCTATGAACATAGTTGCACAAATGCTTTTGTAGTATGATTGGACTTCTCTTGGGTATATTCCCAAGAGTGGTATTGCTGGATCCTGGGGTAGGTTGATTCCCAATTTCCTGAGAAACCGCCACACTGATTTCCAAAGAGGTTTATAAGAATTTAACATACTGCTTCTCCCTTTTCCTCATTAAATCTTTTTCACTGTGTTAGAGTGATCAAGGAAAAACTACTTTAAGCCAAAGTAGCATAGAATGTTAACAGGTTCAAAGTTTACCTGCATGTCAGATATGTGCAAGTACTCAAATTCATTTAGTAGCCTCCTCGCAATTCTGTGTAAGTTCTCTGTGATCTGTAGGGTAAACTAGTTTTGTGGGAGTGGAGCATGCATCCAGTTCACACATGCTTCCAAAGCGGAGTGCTTCTTAGACCCAAGGACACACAGGGACCTAGGACCTGTTGTTTATCCTGTCATTTTCCTTGCTAAGGGTTATGTGGAGGACTTGAGCTATTGGCCTCACTAATCCATTACCTTTCATGCTAAGCAGTGTCTCAGCCTTCCCATAGACATAGACAAAGCTTCTTATTTTCTTAGAGAGATCCTAGGAAGGAAATTTTGAGGCTTTTTTTGTTTTGTTTTGTTTTTTTAACTTGAGCAGACACACATTCTGTACTTTTAAGGGAACAATTTTTAGTGTATTTTACTTAGGTCAGGATTCATGAGAGTCAGTAGAGATGGGTAAACAAATAACCCATGATTACACTGCTGATAGAGATTCATGTGTATAAACTCAAGTAAAAGTGACTGGAAAGGTTGGGTTGAAAATATTTAGCTGTGCGATGTATTGTGTATTAGAACAGTAATTTCCTGTAAATTTCACTGAAGCAGTAACACTAAATAATATTAATTCTAGTAAGCATTAATTTAATAGTCATTTACAATATGCTAAACAACTGTAGTTTTGTAAATAACATTGTATAATTATCACCAAATACATGTCTACTTATATCAGCTCTATTTTGACATTAATATTTTTGTTTTTTTTTTAGTTTTGAGTTATGCTTGATTTGTTAAGGAAAAAAAAGCTTTTTTTATACTATGGAGTTTTCATTTTGAGAATTTAGTGACAGTTTCCAAACTATAGAACACATTATATACTATAATTTGATTGGCAGGCTAACTTCAGAACGTCTTTGGGCATTGGCCTCACCCTTTCTTCTTTTGTTTCCTCCAAAATCTTTGCAACTTTCAAACCATCTAGTTTAAGAGCAGGTGGATCTGATCTTTCTGAGTCCCAGAGACACACAGATGCGATGTAAGCATATGAGCTATAAAAGGTTAGATTCAGCTTTCAGTACTCCCACTCCATTTGGCATCCACAGGAGTTTGAATTTTTGTCAGTTGTCTAAGCCTGTTCAGCATCTTCTGCAGTTTCCACTGCTCAGGGTTCTCCATCCTAAGTTCCCAAGAAGCACCTGTCTGCTAAATTTAGCGTTGTATCAGCACTGAAGATGGACTGGGCAGCACCAAAACCCCAACCTTCTCTGGGACTGAGAAAAGGAAAGAGCAGAAGAGGAAAAACCTGGTACAGTCAGAGTCTGTCTAGCAGAGGTCCCTGGTACAGTCAGAGTCTGTCTAACAGAGGCCCCTTGGTCTGCACCATGATTTTCCTGACCTGTCATTGGCTGATTTGTCTTAGATTGCTGGGAACTATAGTGGTTGCTCAGATATCCCTAATTAAGGTCAGTTTTCAGGTAAGGTGCAAACAAAAAAAATGGTGTTCTAGTTTCAGCCAACAGGATGAGAGAATTACAGAAATTACTTCTCCCAGAAAACTCCCAGAATCCAAAAACTCTCTTTGTCAATATGGGAGTGTGGTGACCACTGAGGGAGGACCCTTCTAAAGAGGAACTCCAGTGCTCTTCCACCAAAGAGGCCATCGCTTTGTTTTGGTTGTCAATAAAACTTGATATCACAGAAATTATTTTTTGTTTATGTAGATGCTTCTTTTACTTTACTATTAAACAAATAAATAAATATATGTATATGTCAGTGAATTTTGTATGGCAGAAGAGTCTCTTGTTACCATAATTTTCATTTGTACTTCCTTTGCAAATGTAATTATTATTTCTTTGGTATAGAGTAAAATGAGTTAATAGATATTAAAGTCCTTTGTGTTGACCACTGTCTTCATTTTATGACAAGATTAGCCTCTACAACAACTCTTTGATATAGTATTATACAGACAGGCACAGTGAAATACAGAGAAGTCAGATGTGGGACAACTAGTAAGCTGGGGACCTGACGCCTGGTGGTTTGATTGTAATTTCCATACTCACTCACACCATGCCAAACATTGCTTTTCAACTTACATATCCATGTGCAGAGGCCTCAACAAAGAAATCACACAGCAGCGCTTCAGCATACATGGTGTTACAGAGAACATTGAGGGCGTTGGGCCTACAGCAGTAAATAAACACACATAATTATGTTTTGACATAGCAAGTAGATCAAGAATGGAACCCAAGATATAACAGGAAGATTGTGGCTTCAGACACAAAGATTGAGTCTGTGAAAATGAGTTCAAGTTTACCTTTACAGATACTGCCACTATATCAGCTAGATAGTTGCCTCAGTGTAAAAGAGGGACTGAAGAGATGGCTTGGTGCTTAAGAACACTTCCTGCCCTCCCAAAGAACCCAGGTTTAGTTCCAGCCCCCACACAGTGTTTTTCAACTATCTGTAACTCCAATTCCAGAAGATTCTATGCCTTCTTCTAAACCCTGTGGTTACCAGCCATGCAGGTAGTGCATATACATGCATGCATACAAAATAAAATCAATGTATAAGAAGAAAAATGGCTCAATGTCTTCATTGTTTGAGTTAACTCAGTTAAATCATCCAGGCCACTCTGAGAAACCAAAGTAACTTTAAGGGTTCTGGGCTTTGCTCTAAAACCCCAACCACTAATTAAACCCAGGAGGCTCCACAAACACATTTTAAGCTCAATTTTTTCACAGATTTTAAATACAATTTGATTATAGTAACAATTAAGGGTCAGATGTGAAAAACAAAGACATTTAGGAGCTGAGAAGGGCTACAGATTGAATAATTTAAAGAGGATAACAAGCATATTCTGCTCAGACTTTGCAAAGGCAGAAGTTAAAAATTCTGTTCTCAATGGTGTTGTTTATGGGGGGACCTGTGTAAGGACTGAATGAAGTGGAGGCTAGGAGGGGTTGTGGTTTCTAGGGAGACCTGAGTTAGGAGGGGATGAGGTGGAGGTTAGGAGAGGGTGGGGTTTACAGGGAGACCTGTGTTAGGAAGGGATGGGATGGAGGTTAGGAGGGGATGGGGTGGAGGTTAGGAGGGTTGGGGTTTACAGGGAGACCTGTGTTAGGAGCAGGTGGTGTGGAGGTCAAGAGGGGAAACTCCTCAACAGTAATGGGAAGGTCAGTGTGAGAACAAACTGAAGACGGGAAGGGAGGGGCATCTTTAGTGGTTTGAGTTTACCTTTTCCCATAACTACTTACTGACTCTGAAACCACAAATGGGAACAGAAACAGAGAGTCCCCAAAAGAAAATCTCAAAAGTCCCAGACCCAATGCTTAGGGTACTGTCTTGGATGACCCCACTTAGATGGAGCTCTATTTTAACCCAAGGTCTCAGTTTCAATGCTTGTAGAATGCTGCAGTTGTCCGAATTTATCTAGTGATGCATATGTTGTATCTTGTGTTGGTGTAAGTTTGAGGCTTGACTATCGGGTCCCAAACCTTGTTGATTCAAGGCCCACAGTATGCAGTTAGAGTTATCTCTGCCTCCAGTGCAGACTTAGAGTTGCTCATATCTACACCCAGGCTGTTCTTCCATGAGGCAGGGACCATCTGCAGTTAATAGTTGTCAGGAAATTACGCAAAATAAAACAGAAAATTAAAGTTAGCAAAGCTGGGGAGTTTTTCTATCATCTTCAATTTCTGCACAGATACGGACATAATCAGTGTTTAGGATCTGCCTGTGATGGATAAATTACATGTGTAATTCATTCTTTTCCATGTTACCGCATTCAGGCGATAATTTGCTTTCAGAAATCATTGCTCATCTAATATTCTAAAATCGTCCATAGACTGAAAACAAGTCTAGTAGTTTGTCCCTATGGGGGAAGCACTTATGTCCAAACAGCTTCTAAAGAGGGCAGAAAAGTTTTTAAAGAGGCATTGGAGAAAAGCAGACAAAGTCCTCTTTGGTAGATGACATTGTTTCTCTAAAGATTATTCTCCTGAAAGAGAGGCAACCCCCAGAAGAAAGATGAAGAAACACTTAAAGAATTAATTATTAAATAAGGAATCCTGCTAAGAAAGATTTGTGTCCTGAATGAATTATCCCACCATTATCTCATATTTCTTTATGGCTATGTGGTGACTAATGAGATCTAAGTCTAGCCATGAGAAAAGATTATCATCATGGTTTTATTTATTGGACTCTTTTTTTTTTCCTCTGAGGAACTTTTGCTGCCAGGCATTGTTTCCCATGAATCCTAGCAGAGTTTAAAAAAAATGAGAGGAAATGTCCACATAAGAAACTTAAATAGATTTAAAAGTTAACAAAATAAATTCCCAAACATCCCCAAATAAAAAAACTAGTGCAAAACTATCAAAAACCCCAAACAATCCTTAGCTCAGCTTCTGATGAATTATAAATCATTATTCTTGTTTAATAAGAGTCATTTACATAGAAAACTTTTTTACAGTGGGATCTATTTCAATAGCTTCTGTAATACTTGTAACCTGTGATTGAAGTTTAGTAGCATAGCAATGTATGATTGAATTCAAACTTTTCAATAGGCGGAGCAGTAAATGCAGAGTGGTTTTAGCATCTTTATTAGTGACTGTCGGCTTCTGTAATTCCTGCCAAGGATGAATAATGATAGGGAAGAGATTTTATGTATGTATGTATACACACACACACACACACACACACACACACACACATACATGCTAAAGATTTAACTAAGATCTAATTAAAGCCTTAGAGGGCTGGGGAGATGATTCAGTGGGTCAGAACACTAGTTAAACATGCGTGAAGACCTGTATCCAAATCTGAAACTAGGGGACAAAGATAGGCAGACCAGCCAAGTCTAGCTGAAAAGGCAAGCTGCTGGTTTGGTGAGCGATGCTGTCCAAAGGCCTTAAAGTGGAGATTGTGGCTCCTTTGCCCACCTGCATAGATATCAGGTATACTATGAAATATGTGCTACTTACATGTCTTAATTGCTGGAAGAGATGCCATTCTTTCACTGTTCATTGTTCTCTCTACTACATATTGTGAATCCTGATGGAAGGATGAAACCCCACAAAATTATGCCTCTTAATTTTGGGCTTGTTGTGAAATCATAAAATCCTAAAATTTTGATTTTAGTAGATTTGTTCTAAAACACACTGGAAACATTTAGTCTGTGGAGAAGTGGGATAATTGGCACGTTTTCAACAGAGTGGTCAGACTGCTGGTTTTAATACGGCAAGAGAGTTACATAAGCGCATCATCACCGTCTGTGACCCTGTGAGAAACTTGAGTCACATTGATTTTTAGACAACATATTTAGAAATCATTAATTTTACTCAACTTATTTGTTCATCATCTACCTGTTATGTAAAGTAGAAAGTTCAGAACCAGTTAATTTACTTTTCCAAGGCCACACTGTAAGAGGCAGCTTCCTGGGACTTGAACACAGGTAGTCTTGTCTAAATGATCAATACTGAGAAACATGTAGCATGATCTTGTGCCTACATTCTGCATTTAATTACCAACGAATTCCTATATGTAAGCGTTGTACAAGTATTGTGTTGAGTTGCAGCCATTGCCTGAATTTAAAGGGTACTTTTAAAAACAAACTCTTGCAACATGTTTTCTTAGCAGTACCGTCTCTGAATAATTGCTAATAAGATATTCTCATTCAAAATATGAAACATTTCATGTTTAGCCAGCCGTCTTAGAACATAGAATATAAATCTCAGATCAAGTTGCATTTGCATGTTTATCCACCACACAGAGAACGAATGAGGTAGCAGATCAGAAAACAGCGTGTGCTAGAAAAGTGAAGAACAAATTCACCAGAGTCCCCGGCACCTGAGACAAAGGTCAGCAGTGACGTGGAAGGACAGTGGATTAGGAGGCCTCTCTCAGTTAACGGCTTCCCCTAGTTCTTTCGGGTAAAATGGAGTGTCTCTTTTATTAACTGATAGCTGAGTCCATGCAGCTGCAGATATCATTTTGCATGAGATTAAGATTTCATCTTATTTTGTGAGTTTTACTGGGAATTATAATAATATCGGAAGTAAAATACATGCTTCCAAACCTTTGTTAAGTCTTCCGTGTGTATTATGTGATGTTAGAATGTAGGTGGTCCCACTCAAAGCTTTGACTCTTGAAACATCTTCCTGTCATGTGTTGTATTTTTTATGACTTCTAATAGGACAGTTCAGAAATTATCTAGGACAAAAATTATAGTAAATTTTTATTCTTGTATATCTTCACTACTTACTTACTATACTAATAATGCCAAAACATCTAGGTCAAGTAATTTTTCATGTAAAATAATAATTTTATTAAATATTTGAAACAGCTTATATCTTTTTAAGACTTTTGTATCACAGTTAAATGGAATAAAAATGACTATAAATAAAAAATTACTGATTTCATTTTATTTAAGATGTGTCAGAAAGAGTATATTGTGCTAAAAACCTTGGATTTTAAGAACATGAAATAAATTCTTAGGCTTTTTAGATATTTCATAAGTATTAGTATAATCCCAAATATTAGGGCTCATACTCTTCTCTTGGCAACACATGAGTCTTCTCCCAGAGCAGTTCAGTTTCACAGTACTAGCTGGTAGGACAAGAGCCCTTTCTCCAGAGTATCAGCAGCATATTTCCGTTAGCCAGTTTCTTGAATATATTGATTTGGACAAAGAATTAGTTAGAAATATATTTTTTTTACAAAATTGAAAGCTGCATAGATTCATGGATTCTGATATACCAAGCTGGCTTTTTCTTTAGAGCCACTTAGATTACAGGGAAACATCTATGGCATTTTTTTGTCCTTAGATTTCATTTCTCTGACTTCTCTGTTTTCTTTATTAATTTCCTATAGATTGAGGTTTGCTTTTTCATTCCCCTTGGTGTTTTCTGAGTGTCTGGGTTGGACTTCACTCTGTTTTTCATGGAATTAAACTTTTCCTGAAAACTATAATTTTAAATAAAAACTGATGCCAAGAGAGTTGAAAATGTGGCCACCAGGGGTTTTTACTTAGAGCCTTCTGCTGCCTCTGAACTCTTAGTCCGATGTGTGTGTTCAGAGTGATCAAACAAAGCCACATGCCAAGAGTTCTGTAAGTTAGAAACAAAGCAAGCAGCAAACCCACCTTCTGCCATACAGAGGGTCCATTCAGCCAGGCCTTTTACTGCAAAGGAGTCTGTGACTTCAGTCTTTCCCTTATCTCATGCTAGTTTCTCATTTATAACATTGCTTCAAAGGATTGAGAGGATTCAGTCAAATCTGTTGCAGCATATAAATCGCTAAATATGTGGATATCCCATGCAATACAGAATATCATGTTGTTCTGGTCTGAATGTTGGAATTCTGAATTATCACTTTCCTTTGTATGAGGAGCTTTATCTCAGGTTGAATAAATGTGATTATTTTGCATATTATACTGTACATAGGTAACTGTTATTTTATTGTAAAATCTAAAAGGTACTCCATGAGATAGGTACAAATGCAGTCTTACACAGTAGGCTATTTACTTACCCATCATGAATAGAAAACAACACCCAAACCAAGCATAAGTTTGGCTTCACATTAGTGAGGCAGTATTACTGAAATAATTTTTGTCTGTTCCTAAAACCCATTTAATAAATGTAGTCATCCATGAATGGAAAACAGTTACAAACATCTATGCTGACATTAATCCCGTCCTATATGATTGCCTCTTTAGTTCTTTGCTGTTCTACAATAAATAATCGTATTTTACATTGCAAATGCAATATGTGAATTTCATACTAAAAGACTCACACATTTTAAAGATATTATTATTTAATTACATATATATGTATGTGTGTATGTTAATGCATGTGGGTATGTGCATGTGTGAGGATAGGTGCCCATAGAGACCACAGGTGTTGGATCCTCCAGAGTTGGAGTTTCGGGTGACTGTGACCTTGTGTAGGTGCTAGGAGTATAGCTTGGGTCCTTTGAAAGTGTAGGATGGGCTCCTCACCACTAAGCCATTTCTCTAGTCCTATAATATATTTGTTTTTAAAATGTAAAAC
This sequence comes from Ondatra zibethicus, assembly GCA_004026605.1. Lineage (NCBI taxonomy): Eukaryota > Metazoa > Chordata > Mammalia > Rodentia > Cricetidae > Ondatra > Ondatra zibethicus. The sequence continues at coordinate 53,006 of PVIU01003344.1, read as the reverse complement.
TTATATTTATTCAGTAAAGTTACTGGCCACTGTAGCATAAATCTTAAGTCCATTTTGTTGAGTTTCATCCTCTTTTTCTTTTGCTCTTTTTATATTTACATGTATATCTCAAGCCATAGATTCAGCTATGTCTTTTAGATTCCAGAGAGTTTCTGATAATGTAGAGTATAAACCTCAGGTCTGTCTACACTCCCTCTCTAGTGGTCTAAAGATAGCACCCCAAAATATTCTGATTACTCTAACCTAATTTTTTCCTCTTGTACTTGTCGTTCACAGGAAACCAATGCTAGCTATTGAAATAATCCAAGCTATCCAAAGGCATTATTATTATTAGCCTAACTCACAAGTTTGAGACTTGATGAGGTTAAGAGAAGAATCCATTCTTTTTCTTTGTCAGCAAGGGAACAGCATGATATGCAAATACTGCTTTTATATCCCAAGTATGAGTTGTGCACTGACTGGTGCAGTGAGCCATGCCACACTGCCTTCTTGTTAAGACTGTTAATGGGTTTTGCCCGTGTTGTATTGCTTTGTATTGATTTTGTGTGTGGCAATGAGTTACCTGTATTATTTAATGTTAAAGGAGGATCAAATATGTGTTCAATGGAGTTTTAGTTGAATTGGTTATTTTGGGTTTTTCGCATGTTGAGAGACAATTAGGAGAAAAGTATAGGATTACCTCTGAGGGCAGGAAAAATAAAATGTATCTTCAACTTTCTGGTAGTTGCCATAAGTGGTAAAATCCTATCTTCTTGCAATTATAAAATCAATTTGTAGTTAGTTAGCAGATGTGTAAGATTTGAAATTTCACTTCTGTGTTTCTTATAAAAGTCAAACATGTTTAGCACCATAAAATACTTAGGAATTCTCAAGACAATTTCACTTCTTTTAAGAGTGGTTCCATGATGAAGCTGTATTATAGATTCTGTAGCAAGAGGATAACAGTGCATAAGCATGTTGCTGCTGACATTTGGGGGTCATGGAGATAGAAAACTAAGCCAATGATTAAGTTGGGCATCAGATGAGGGATTTTATTATCTTACTGGATTGCTCCCTGTTTCATAGTTTTTTAAAGATGAAACAGGTAGGGCTAATATTTACTTACTTTCTTTGACATTGAAAATCTGATTTTCCAAGCTGTTTCTTTTTCCATGTGTGTGAATGTCTGACTGCTTGTGTGTGCAGGTTACACATGCACATTGTCCTGACTGCACATCTGGAAGGCAGTTTAAGATCAGGTGTTTTCCTCAGTTGCTCTCTAATTGATTCACTGAGTCTGTGTCAGTCACTGAACCTAGAGCTCTGTGGTTTGGTTGCTACATCCTGCAGACAATGTCCCAGGTTCCTCATCTGTGCCTCCTAATTGCACCTGAAATATAGATGCCTACCACCCTTGACTGAGCTTCCTCCCTAGCGCCCAAACTTAAGGTAATTCATCTCTTTATATAAAGGATACCTCAAGCATGCTACCATGCTCATTCTTGTCTGCTAATGAATGTCAGCTTTCGTTCTAGCACTTCACTTGGCTCTAATTAATAAAAAGGTTTTATGTCCCATCAGCTCCAAGGCACGAGCCAAAGCAGAGTTGGAGAAAGATCTTCAGAAGACAAGTTTCTCTAGATAAAACCAGGATTCAAAGTGCACATGTTACACTTGTGTTCCCTCTCTGCTTTCTGTCTCTCAGTAAGGCCTTGTTTTGTTAATCCTATGACATTATGGTTCTTGATGTGTTTTTAATTAATTTGCTTTTGGTTGAGCTGATGGTAGCATGTACTGGGGCATTCTGACCCTTAACCTTTTGCCACCCTTACTTGTTTGACAACTGTATGAATTTTGAAAAGCGACCAAGTTTTTTGAAATACATATTAAATATTGGCCTCAATCATCCTCTGAGGAATTTTAACAGTAGAATTGTGAAAGCACTGTCTTAAAGGAAGAAGGAATATGAGAGGTGATGTAGACCAGACAACTTGCAAATGCCCTGGGGAGTCTTTTGGCCTTTGCTGAGGGATCAGTATATGACAATAGGCTCCACTTCAGTGGATGGGAATCAGTATTCTCATGGTTTTCTTACAGTGTGTCCAAGGGCATTCTGTTACAGGTTTCTATGCGACGTGTACGGCCCTCAGAAATGTGCATTTTCTTACCCCACAATTTGCTCTATGTCTCAACTTAGTCAGAGCCTCTAACAGACAGGATAAGATGCTTTCTACAGCTCTATACTCCTGATTAACAATGCTTGCTTCACCGTAGCTCAGTAGGGCTGTGCTCGGGGCTCTTGTCTGCGAAGGATAAAATTGTCCAGGAACCTAGAAGTGTTCCAGATGTATGCTGAGCTGGCTTTTCTTCTTAGTGATATAAAGACATTTTTAGAAGGCATGGTTTTAAAAAATATCTTTCTTACCTTCCTTCTAAACTTATGGATAGAAGATAAAGTAATTCATTTTATTAAATTTTTATTTTAAAATACTTTTTTTTGCTTTTTCCCATGACCTTTGTTCTCAAAATGTGAAAAGAACCTGATATACACTGACTGTGATAAGTATGTATCCATTTAATACAAATCCTTCTTTTTCCTATATCTTCCCTGTTGATGAAAGGCTATCCTGTCTGTACAGTGATGTATTGATTTTCTTTTAAAACACTATACAATTTTATTCTTTATAAATATGGATTTCTGATGACTACTTAGTATGGTTTCATATCATTTTATTTGTTGTAGAGTTTCATGTCTTTGTATACTTTATTTCATTTTTATAAATCTTTAGATAATTCTGTCAAGCTACTTGAACAAACCTACTTAATCATCTTTAAATTTGTAATTGTTCCTTTTGTTAACAATGAAGTGATTAGAAAGGATGATAATCTCTTGGAAGTTAAGGTCATTACTTTGTTATTTCTCTTTGCTTTGAGGTTTACTTGTATTATGAGCAGTAATCCTAGGTTCACGTGGTCTTAGAAAAGGCCGCCTCATACTGTTAGTCCAGCATACCAAACGCTGTCAGGCTAGAACTCTGAGTATAAATTCCATGATGTCCTAGGACACAGGGAAAAGGGATGGCTCTACTTAGGTTGTGGTGAGCTTTGACAGCATGAGAAGTCAACAAGCCAATTCTCTACAAGAGGCTTCTCCGGAAGTTGTGCTTAGGACGAGTTGAAATACTGTTCCAGAGAAAAGCAGGTTACCATTGGTGGAAAAAGACAAATCTGAAAGTACTTGCACTTTGAGCTCAATTTTAGCAGTAAAATGTATTTATCTTAAAAACATTCCTGAAAGGATCCCATTTAGTGCATTTCAAATTGATGAGTAAGTCTTGAAACCCCACAGGTAATTCTGGAACACCGTTACCAGTTACCAGTTTTGGTTTGGTCATTATGTTGGAACTGTAGAGATTTTATTTCATAACATATATGTTATATTCTAGTAGCATAAATAGATATCAGCACAAGCAGAAAGATAAAGTGTTTTAGGTTTATAAAATTAATGCAGATTTCTTCCACTGTCTGGTTCAATACTGCATTTGAATTAAAGTATGTCTTGATCGATGGAAAATCATTTGCTGTGGGTTTACAGATCTCATTCTCCATAGTTTGGAAGATGCATTGGCCAGCAGCAACTGTTCACCTACACAGTTCTTTCATGAGCTTGATGGATTTAGGTCCCAGGTTTATCATTACTGCATAGGTCTGTGAAAAGACAAGCTGCAGTCTCATTTCTAAGCCATAACCAGCTAGTAAGCCAGTTTGAGGAATAGCAATAAGTCAATACAGACTCGAAGAACAGACCAAGATTACAGTCAGCTGTCAAAGTATAATACCCCGGTTTATTAGCTTTCATGGTTATTGTGATTTTCCAGTATTGAGTCAGTGTTTAAAGTGTCATATACCACCTACTCTATTTTTACTTTGCTAGAGAAGAGGTTACAAACATTTTGAAGTAACCTAGAAGAGAAAGTAGATCCCACTGGCTGCACAAAGTCCTCATTAGAGTAACAACAGAAACAAGTCATTGAGTAACCAGCCTTTTAAATAATTAGTGTGGTTTTTTTTTTTTGAGGGAAAAAAAATACACCTTAGCATTGAAAATTTAGGTGGTAATAGATTTTACCTACACTTCTCAAGTCTGTATTTAAGATTTGCTATTTTTACACTTAGTTGTGCATGTGAAGTTTAAGAGTTTTGTTTAGTGTTTAGAGTTGAGTTTTCCCTTTGCCACTTTCAGCATAAAATTCCCACGGACCACAGACTGCTGCCAGTGCAATCAGAAGAGGCCTAGGGAATGAGGCCATGTGACGTAGGCCCTTTACATATTAGGATAACAGGGAGTGGAGAGGGATGAGCTTAATTATGTTCATCAATTTGTCAACGTCATCAGGACCTCTGAAACACGAGTACTTGCCAAGTCAAGTAGAAAAACCTGATGCTGCTGTCTTCATCTCATGAGGACAGCAGCATCAGCTCTCCTGACAGCTGAAAACCACTCTGAAGTCCAGCCCGACTGAAATCTTTTTTGGAATAAAATGATTCTATGTTTGTTGGTTGCATCAAAGTCCATACCATGCTTTGTTCTTAAACAACAAGTTCTTCCACATTCTGTGCATATTATGTATTATAGAGTAGGCTATATTTTATAGTCAATCTGTCTGGTTTTTCTCCTATGCTCTTCAGCCCTTGAAGATTAGGACACTTCCCATAATGAACTTTTGTATGTGTGGTTCTTGGGATATTCATGATATTCACCGAAGTGGAAGCAGTTATTTCTTCTTAACCATGACCAGTAATTATTAGCTGATCTTAAACGCTTTTAAATTCAGCTTTAGTCCATCTATTTCCCTGCAGTTGGGAATCCCTTCTCTAAGGAACGCAGTACCCTTAATGGGGGAGACTCCTCCCATAGCAGAGCTGTAAAAATCTCTCTGGCAAGGTTCATGCACCTCTGACTGGTTCTGTTCTGGCAGAGTAAAGGATCCTTTCTTTTGTATAAGTGAATTTCTGGATCAGGTCCTTATTTTGGAGTGCATGCTTTTTTTTTTTTTTTTTAATGTTACCTTGCACTGGCTGCTCGTAGGGACCTGCCCCATTTGGCTGGCTATACATCCCATGTATCTTGGAGGAGTGATAAATTGTTCATTGCAGTGGCATAATACAGTTATTTTGCTAAAATTATTAATACTTATTCACGAATTCTTTGTTAGAAGTGTGGGACTTTCACAGAGAAGTTTAACCTTCAGCAGCTGCACATGGAGAACTTGTTGCATTGTTGGTGCTTACTTTGTTTTGTTACTATATTGAGAATATTGGGAATAGCTTTTATCAGTTTTGTTAGGTTTTTGGAAGAACGTTTAGAATCCAGATTACAGCTATTTTAGTGTTTCATTTAATATAGAGTAAATAATACTAAAAAGGGAGTAGGATATTTTACAGTGATTTGTGTATCCATGCTACACATAAAAATTTTCCATATTGTAATACTAGAAAAAAGTTTTCTAAGTCTAAACACTTTAATAGTTTGAAAAATTTCAATTTAAAGTAGGAGAAAATCCAAAGACACAAAATGAGTTCAGATCCTGCTAAATGCGGATTTGCTCATTACTGTTAACCTCTCACCTTCCTTGACAGAGATGTGAAAGAAGCCATGTTTTATAAGTCATGAATGTTTTTGAGAGAGAAAAACCACTCCAGATAAGAGTTGGTGCCAGCAGTTGGGGCACTTAAGCATCTGATTCTGGAGGCAACTCCGTTTATCCACTTTGGAAAAGGATCATCAAGAGGGATTAAAAATTTAGCACTTGACACTTATTAAGGGTTAGAGTGGAATAATTATTTATGTAGCTGGCCATGCTGCAATCACCACTAGAGCATTGCAGTCTGTTGGGCACTTTCTGTCTCTTTTCAAGGAACCTCACAGTTTTCATCTCCCTAAGAATAAGTCTTGCTGTCACATGGCTGTAGATGCTTCCGGATTATTTCTTACTGTGAGTGTTATCAGGGGAGATAGATCTTGTTAGCGTTCTATAAAAGGACAGCTCTGTGAGCCACCTCTCCTTGCTGTGCAGTAGCCTCCTACGTCGGAACAATAGGTCCTTGTTTTCCTGGTGCTCAGAGAGACGAGTGTGGACAGAGCCTTCATGTTGCATCCATTCTGGTTGCTGGTGGCTATGGGGCTAGTTTTCCTATCTTGAACGTTGGAAAATAAAAGTCCTAAGCGACAGCAGTTGAGTCTGGAATGCTCTTCTTCCTCAGGCTGTAAAGGATTTTGTATTGTAACTGCAGTTGTGGGTTTGATTTTGCTTCCTATTTGTGAGGCATACTGTAGCATCATAAACTCAATCAAATCTGCTTTTAAATTCTTGAGGATTTTTGTTCTTTCTTTTAAAAATATGCACCCATCAAGTTCTTCCTGAGAGACTGTTCATCCCTAATTTACAGCCTGTTCATTCTCATTTTGGAAAAGTCAGACAATGCTATTATGTAGAAACTATTAAACTATTTTTTTTTACCATTAACTATGTGGTTTTCCCTTCCTTTTCCTCTATCCAAATCTGTCCATGCAATCCCCACCCTTTGTAATTCATGACCTCTTTTTCTGTTATTGTTTTTTATTAATGAAGGCTGAACTTTATAAATTTTAAAAACACTGTCTTCTATACATAATGTACAAACAGTCATGCATTTAAGAGTGAACACTGTACCTCATAAGAGCACATTTTCACAGGCAAGTGCTGCTGCACATGTATTTGTCAATGAATGGACTGTTAATAAATGAAACATTGTTATTTTAACTACCAAGTTGAAAGGGTATTTCTCTCCAAGTTTTCTACATGTCTTTTGTGGAGGAAATGCTCTCTCCTCTGCATCTCAGTACAGGTGTTACACCAGGCACAACAAATATAAATATTTTGAAAAATATAAAAACATTTATCAGTTCAATAAAGTGTAAATAAAACTTTTCTATCTTACTTGAAGCTCTGTTCTCTGAAAAGAGTGCCCAAATGGATATTTCTGTAGATATGGCACCAGAGGAAGATAATAAAAAAGGTGAATTTGAAGCAGTCACCACTGAAGTGAATGCTGAGGGAACAGCCCCTGAGGGCTTTAATTCTGGTATGAGTCTTTCTGATAACATGGCACCTGTAAGCAAAAAGACTCTTCAGACTGAGCATCCAGCAAGAGCCCAACTAGAGGGGGATAGCATTCAATCTGATTCAGGCTCATGTGAGGAAATGAACAAAGAAATGGAAAATTACCAAGCACCAGTGATAGCTCAATTGAAGTCTGAAGTTGACAACGCTGTCATTGTTGTCAATGTGTCTTTGTGTGTGAATATCTTCCTGAACATGCACACACAAGCTACTCAGTCTGCGTAGTGTTCCTGGTATGTATATCTTTTCAGGGCTGCTGAGAGCAGGAGAAACAGTTTCACTCAGGGCAGAGGGTACAGAATGGTCAGACCTGAAAACAATGTAGAAAATGAAGTGACATTTTCATTGTCATTTTACTGCATAAAATTCAGTGAAAGAGAGGCGTCGCCAAACTAACCAGTCTCCTACTACATATCATTGTGAGGTTTTCAACTCCCTCCCTGTCTGGGAACTTTTCAAAGTAAGGGTATTCATTCCTTCATCCCCGTGAATATTGACTAGCCACAGGACTGCAGGATAGGCTGCAGATAAATACCATTTGACTTGTGTTGAATGTAAAGTAGAGTGGATTATGCAATACTATCAAAATAAGATAACTCAGCCAATGCCCAAACCTTCCTCCATCCCCAAGATTAAAATAACTATTTAATCAGAGTCATTACAGGTAGGTCATATATTTCATTAAAAATTAAAGAAGCCATGTTTTGAAAGTCTATGTCAAAGATATGAAAATAGCCATGAACATAAAATGTCAAAAGTATTTGAATAATGTACTTGCGTTGGGATAGCACAATGATAAAAAGTCCTCATATATGTGTATCCTGTTCCCAGCCTGTAGGATTGGACTGGAAAATACATTGATTTAAATAAAGAAATTGGCTGAATTATTTTACCAACTAGACAGCAATATTATGGATTGATTTTTTTATTTTAATCATATCTGGGAGTTTTTCTCCCTAATGCAGAAAACTGAAACTGTGACCTTTGCTTTGGCGTTTATAAGCATTAGGAGTACAAATCAATAATTAACTTGACCCCATGAAATTTAGGGGTCATACTCAGGAGATCAAGAAAACACCAAATGCAGCGTGTACAGACATTTAATGAGGCTCAGAAGCACCTTTCATATAAATGAAATAAGTGTATCAGTGTAACAAGTCACATTTGTACTCAGAAGCCAGTTGATCACTGGATTCTGTTAAATCAGCTGTGGGCTTCTGAAAACCAGATTTAGTAACAAGTCAGCAAAGGACTTGCCAGATTCCGAAAATGGGAACATACTGGCCACTTCACCTGGCTGGTCTCTAGTCGCCTCCCTTCAGTATCATGTTTACTTCTATCAGAAAGATAAATATTGTGTTTAAAATGTATCTAAAATACTTTATTCATTGATAATTAACTTGATTATTGAGTGAGGAAACTTTAAAGTGATAAGATCTATGTGTTAGTAATCTGACCTTTAATATACCTATACTTATTTAATGCTGTTCTTCATGTGTAATGAATGCTTTTAATGCTATAGTGTAAATATATTAATTTTAATAAAAATTCCTCAAATACATCTATTCATGAGAGTACATAAGTTAAAATATTTTATAGTAAACATGTCTAGTCCTTTGATTGGTCTTGTTTATTGATCCTATTGTTCAGTATTCATTCAATACCTGACATGCAATTTGAAAATGTAGGACATGAAAAAATACCCATCCCTCCGTTTTTGGTTACAGTGCCTGTGCTGACCCAGGTCAGATGGTTGCTTTCAGCTATGCTCTTGTTTTCAGCTTCTCTAGTTAGTAGCAAATCATCTTGTGAGCCCCAGAGAGAGTAATAGGAATGGTTTAGCAGGAAATCCCTTAATAATAATCATAGTGTATTCATCATCTGCAAAGAATGCTTTTAAAATGTCAAATGTCTTTAAGAGAAAGTATTTTTGCTTGAAGAATCTCTAATTGTTTATTTTCATTGCTTTAACGAATCACAGTATTTTCCTTAGGAACTTATTAGCTTAGAATATAAATTTAATATTTGCATAGGGTCCTGTACACAACACCGATAATACTTGCAAACTGTCTTTTATTTACTCATTGTTCCACTGGCTCATTCCTTCCACTCTCTCCAATTTTGTGTACTGGAGCTGCTAGGCTCATCTGTGATGTCTCATTGGCAACTTAAGATTGGCTGTGGAAAGATGATTTACACCATGGAAATTGGCAAACACTACAATCCAAGGATAACTCCTTTTCCAGAGAGCCTCTTTGAGAAAAATTAGCCTATCCTGAGTAGCCATGTAAAATTTCATTTTGATGTGTTCTCTCCACATTATAGAAATATTTAGCACATAACTTATTTAATGTATCAGCTGAGTGACAGCATTTACTTTAGCCTTTCTGTAGTTCAGCTCCTGGTCTGTAATGTAGAAATGATAGTACCCCTCTTGTAGTGGGGTGAGCTGAATAGTAAGTGCACTGTCTTGCTGCACAGTGAGCACTTAGCTGACCCTACCTCTTCCCTCTCTCTACTTTTATTGATATAGATATAATTTTAGATTTTTTTCATATATTTTTCATTTTAGATAATTCATTTTCAAATACATGAAAACATTTTTTTTTCATGAAGACAAGAAGGCATTTCTATGTCAAACACGTGAACGTTTGCCAATGGATATAAGTACATTGATTTAGGCTGTCCAGGCGAGATTGTAAATAGCAAGCCCAACTTAGAAACCAATTTTTGTATCTGTGATGCTGAAATAGAAATACAGCTTGATTGTCTTACTAGACATCAGTTCCTCTCTTTTTTTTAATGTTATTTTTCTGGGAGGGGGTGACAGGGAGTAAGAGTTTTTTATTATTTCAATTTCGATCATATACAAAATTAGATCAAAACATTTTAATAACCCATAGGTATATGTGTTTAAATTATATATACAGGAATAGGCCAGCATTTTGTAGGCACATACTCATAGATACATCAGTGAGTATCTCCATCTATTTTGTTCTATCATCTTCACATACTCTTCATCCCTCAGTTAATATTAAACACCCAAACAACCTTGCCTTTCCTGCATACATTTTTAGGAGGATCTCCAACTTCAAATTTCTTGGCCTTATTATCTAAAATCATGACAGTAAGATCCTTAGGAGTTGAGTAAATCACACTGACACAAAGAAACATGAATGTTTCATTTAAATTAGTCATTTTGAATGTAAAATTAAAATCAAGAATACTGGAAATCCCCCTAAGACGAATGCAAATGAGATGAACCTTTGAGTTTCCTCTGTAGTTATATGCGAGCTTCACTAGACATCTAGTTTTAGAAAATAAGGATTAAATGTTAGTTTTTCATCATCTCTTCTAAGGTGTTTTTTGTACATATTAAAGAAAAGTTTGGGGTTCTTAAGATAACTATTGAATAATAAGCATGTCGATATATAGAATTCATCCAAAATGTGCTATGGAAGTCTGGGGTTAGGCTTTATGATTTTGTTTTGTTAGAAATGTAATTGTCTAATAATGTACTTCATTTATTACCGTTGCTTGTGTGTGATGTTGTGTGGTTGGGCATGCCAAGGCATGCTTGTACTCATCAGAGAACTCTCTCCCCCACCATTCAGTAGACTAGACATGAGCAAATGCTGGCACCAGGCTTAGACAAGCACTTTTACCAGCTTGGCTATCTCAGCAGCCCTGGAAATATAATTCTTCTGTAGATTTTAGCATGTATTAAATAGTGATTGCATACTTGATGTCTTCTAGATATCTTATGTAGTTCAGAAATAGTTCTTTTGTGTACGTTTAAGTACTATAATGCAGCTGTTATCACTTAAGGTTAAAGTAGAAGGTAATGCTTGGCATAAAGTTTATTTTGCAATAGGAATGTAGACAATATAGAACTGTTACATTGAATTATTAATTGTGTATAGACATATTTTTTGGTATTACAGAGAAGTACTGTGAAGAGATATTTTAAGTGGAGTGATATTTGTTGCTTTGTGTGGACATTTTAAAGGTGGAGGGAAAATAGAAAGCTAGTTATGGTGTCTGGTAACACCAAGGATTAGCTGAATTAAACTTTAAAGATCTGCAAATGGGTATTTACTTATGTCCTTCAAATAGTAGTTGCAAACTTTCCTGGAGAAAATAGTTTCACAAGAATAGCAAACAAGTTGATGACAAAATTTGTTAAAACATAAAGACTGTTTCAAACTGTTAACCGGAAGGCTAGCCCCAGTGAGACAGGAGTTCCAGAAAGAGCTGGCAAAAGTAAATGTTATACAACACAGAAAGCACACCAGGCGGGGAGCTGACAGAGTGCAACAACAGGAAGATTAGTCACTTCTAGAAGGAAAAAAAAGGGCGGGGCAGGGAGAGTGTATTTTAAGCAGGGGTGTTGACCAGTATGCAGTTTTGAACCTATTGGGAGCCACAGTGGCCCAAAGAGGAAATTCCAGTAGCACCAAAGACCCAAATACCCAGGTAGAAAGTTTGCAAAAGCTGGGAATAGAACAAAAATAGGGAAAGGTTAGGTTTGAGTTTAAGGAAGCATAAAATAAAAGGCTGGTAATGTTCCTCAGTGGAGCTGATTGGCTTAACTCAGACTGCTGTGTGGCTGTGGGGAAAGGAAGCCTTGCATGTTCTTCATAACACGTGAGGTCCCATTCAGTTTGTCCATGCCAATAGAAGCACTGTGAGTGTCTTGATTGTGTTTGCTCTTTGAAATAATTTTTGCTTGTATAGAACGTTCAGTTATGTGCAATTAAAGAAGTACAGCTATCCAAATATCCTGAGAGTCATTTCTGTGGCCTCCTACAAGTGTTAGTCGTTATCTGTATATTTTATCAAAGGTACTTCGGAGCCCATAACTGAAAACCAGAAATAAGCTGTATGCCTGTGGGTATTGATGGGGTTCTGTTAATTTCCCATTTGTAGTAAAAAGGAGTAGGGATGTACAAGAAACCGATTTTGCTGAATCTCCTCGTATGTCAAATGGGAATAATAAGATGCTTGCCTCAAAAAGCAGGTAATAAGAACGAACTGAATTGGATGCAAGAATATAAACTTCAGATGGCATGCTATTAATTTTGTCAAGTATGGTCCACTGGCTTGAATGACATATTTTTAGCTCATGAGGAAGGTGGATATTGGCAGGGACACTCTTCCTTATATTGCTTGGTTATTTGTGATGTCATTTGTTGTGTTGCATATGTATCTATACTTAGTAGATATATAATTTTTACTTGTCCATCTCTTAGTCGTTCTTATAAATTCTGTCCAGTATTTTCTCATTAGATACCAGGACACAATCTGCCCTATTTGGGAAAATATCCCTTTCTCAGTTAAAAGTATAAATTAGTGATATATAATAAAATAGAAGTAGAAAACTCACCTAATTTAGAGATCTTAGTATTTTTATTTTGCATAGCTATAGGGGATATATAATTCGGTATCATTGTACTCGTGGAAATGCAACTGCAGTGAGCCATTTTGCTCTGCTGGTTCTGTTACCAGTTGTGCTTTTTATTGTTCATGTGCACAAACTTTGCAGACGTAAATGCTGACATCTCACAAAATACCCAGGTAGTACAAATGCTATATGCTCACTAAAAACCTAACTTTCCCTGCCTTTCCCTGTCCCATGCGTAATGGAAAGAGAAATGTTTGTTTTCTAAACTGTAGAAGACAAATCCTATCTCAGACCCTGAAAGTTCTTCCTTTTCCTGGAGTGACACAGTAAGTCATCCTGAGTCACTTGAGGGTTTTCTTTAGCCAGTTTTATTTAAAGCATCACATTGTAAGGACATATGACTAAGGGGTGTGGTGCACAGAGCGTTTCACTTTTAGGCACTATTCCCACACAGATCTCTCCTTACTAAATATTTGTGAATCTTTGTTTATCTACCATGGAAGTGCACTAAACCTCACCTGTTTGACCTATGTGACTTCTATTTGTGTTTATTAATATTTTGTTCTCATATGAAGCCTTATTCAAGGAAGGAAGTAAAAGGAATGGGCCCAGTAAGAGCTGATGGATATAAAGGGTACTTAGCTTATTTACTGCAAACACTGGCTGTACTGATCCTTGCATGTGAGTGAAATGTTTCTATAACTAGGTGCTTACACTTGACCTTTACCATCTGCACTGCCCTTTGCCATCACCAAGAAATAACTTAACAGATTGTACAAGCTCTGCATAGGTTGAAAACCATAATTTATAAGTCTCTGTCCCTATTTACATATGACAACAAAAATGACTGATGGATCTTCCTAGCTCTCGCTTAATAATGCCAAGGTAATAAAACCATTTGAACAGGAGGCAAGATAGCAATATCATAAGTTTAGTGCCAACCTGGTCTTCGTTATTTGGACTCTGTCTACACATAAATCCTATAATCCATCTTATGCAAAAATCTGTTATTTCATTTTTCTCGCCAAAAGGTGGTAGAGTATACTTTTTTAAAGCATTTTTTTGTGTTAAATCTAGTGTTCCTACTGGAGGCTGAGATAGATGTAAATCTGTTGTTAATTGCTGAGCAAATCAAGCTCATTCCTTCATATGAAACACCACTGTGCAGGGGTGCTGTAGAGAAGAGAGTGGACTAGAAACCAGATAGAACTGCCCATCTCCTTTTATGGACACTTTTGATTTTAGAAATAGTTGAGAATAAATAAGCTTGCATGGCATGTCACCTGAAGGGAGCCAACATAGGCAGCTAAATCAGTTGTTGGTAAATGCTGCCCAGGGACTGTTTTTCTAAAGCTCATGGCGGAATCGTCACCAAGGGAAAGTGCTTTCATCTAAAGAATGTACTCCTGGAATTTTCATGGATTCTTTTTGGTCTAAGCTTTACTAAATTTCACCTAAACAAGTAGAAGCCAGCCTCCCTCCCCCCAAAAAATCTGGACTTAGACTTACAGCTGGTGAAAGAACTGCTTGGTGTCTGTATTATTTTTGCCTTACCCTGAGGGACCTGGCTGCATGATTTGAACTGCCTGGTCTGATAGACTTGTGACCTCAGCTCCTTCAAGGACAGTCACTTCAGCTACTCAGTATTCAGGGGTTTCAGCCCGTATCTCATGGGGTGCCTCTTGAATTTCTTAAGCTCCATGTGAGCTCATAATTATTGTCTCAGTCTTCACATAATTAAATTCACGGGCTGAGACGGAATGGATATAACTGTGAGTGCAGCAGCGGCCCCAGCACAGTGAGCACTGCTGGTAACAAAGCCGATGTCTTGGTGGGGCTTCCGAAGACATGATCCATTTAGAAACACATGACAACTGGATTAGTTCTTGACAGTCTAACATTTGAGAACCATGAAACGTTAGAGAAATGTGTTCACCTGTGTAAACATATATTCATATCTGTATGTTTCCAAAGGGAGTGGATGTTAGCAGGTCCTTTTCCCACCATGATTCCAGCCCCACCTTCCATCACTTGTTCCCACTCTTGATGGGTTCTAGAAGTCAGTTCTCAAGAGCCTGCCCAGGATGGGCAGAAGGTGACAGTGGCACAGGTGCATGCCCAAGTCTACATTTTTCCTGCTTTCTCAGGGTTATGAGAAGATGTATAAAGTACTCTAAATGGTACTTTATACCTGGCATTCACTTTGCTGTTTGGATGTAAAACACATGAGAAGCATGCTAAGAGTCTTGGTACACAGGCTTGCAGTTTCACCAATAAGGATAATTTTCTACTATGCAGAGAATACGGGCTTTCATGTTCATTATTCTCTAGTAAGTCTGTGATAGTAATATATTAATCTCTTTTCACTTCCCCTTGAGCTATTTAAATTCCAGAGAAATAAATCTTGTTATCTTTTGTATCTCTATGATTGAGCTTCTAGACAAATCATTTGAATACTTGTTAATGATTCTACATGCTACGTTATCCAGTCATCTAGTGAAAAGGAAGTAAGTGATCAATGACATCAGAATGGAAATGAAATGGAAAACAGCTCATTCTGTAAAAAATCACAAGAACTGGTGTTTCCCCATGTAGTTAGAATGTTGTACAGGTTATGAAAACAGTGGCCTTTGCAAAAGTGTTTCTATTCCAGGAAGGTAGGTAGAGTATTATTTTAAAATTAACCAAAATCTCATTGTAGCAATTATTTTACATGGTAGCTTTCTTTCAGCAACATGTTTTAGGTTAGTTAATTTGTTTGCTGGCGGTGAGGAGGGTAAAGGAAGTATGGAAGGGGAAGTGTGGTTTCCTTAGGATCAATGTTTATAAAATTGGAAACTTAGTATATCATAGTAACGGTATTTGTGTCACTTGTTTGGAGAACAGATTTTAAGTATGATCACAGGAAAACACCTGTTTTGACACTTAGTGTGGGATAAGTGCAAACACATGGGTAGTTTGTGTGGGTGTGGAACAAACAAGAATGCTTTGGCTAGCGTCCTGCAGGGTGTGGACCCGGCACTATTCCAGCTCCTGCTGCCACCTAAGGCTGCTAATACTGCGGCATGGGAAAATGGCTGCCCAGGAAACTCCCAACTGTTATTAGTGCTCTAGCAGTTATACAGGATGTGCTAAGGGAAGCACGTTGGATCCTTTTCAGTGGCAGAAACTGTATGCTATCCATTGAAGATGAAGCATGAAATTGGCTAATGGATGCTGGTGAGTGAGGCAAATGGGAAAGCAGCTCACTAAGATGTCATGAGATAGGCTAGCATTTCAGGATTCTGTGGGAAAAGAACCTCTGAGGCTATGTACATTGAGAGCTCGGTTAAGAAAGGGATGCTCTACACGTTAGTGGCTGATCTGTAGCTTGCTTAGTTAGCTTCATAAGTAGAGGCAGCATTTACTCACAGATCAGGCTAATTCTCAAACTGGATTGACAGTTCAACCAAAGAGATAGAGTTTTCCATAGAATTTTTATTCTGTTCTTTATATTCTTGCCCATTTTGCTTTCTTAGAGGAAAGTAACTATTTTCCTTTCATTTCTAATGCACACCTGCTTTATTCATACTAGCAGGTTATAGATTTTAAATTAAATTGATGTGCATGAGTCTTGTCAGTAACATTATTTTCAAGTAGAGATAATTATGTAAGCAAGTTAGTATAATAATGCTTATATTAATCAGATAGTGTCTTACTTTTATATTATGCATTAATACTCTGAACTAGTATTTTCTGTCTTCAAAATAGAACTCGTTTTTGGTATAGAGGTACATTTTCTCATGATTTGTATCAGGCACTAATAACATACCTATTAACATCTTGTGTGTTTATTTCATAGTTTGGGAAAAATACTAACTTTAAATTTTTCCTAAGTCTATAGACCACACCTTTTCCTAGACTAATTAGCCTATATTAATAGATACTTACGAGATATTTTCTAAAATCTGTAACAGTTACATTTGAGAACTTAATGTAAATGGTAAAGGCTGTGGCAAGTATTGCTGAAACAAATGTGCTCAAATTTCTTTTCACTTTTAGTAGATATTGTTGGCCCTTCAACCTTTAGGAGTTGACACCCAGCCCCATCATTAGCCTTCTCTGAGTTGTCATGATGTGTAGGTGGTGCTCGGATGTAGATTTGGATACACTTGTTAGGAGTATTTAATCCTTAACATTTATGCAGACATATCATGTGTGAATTTATTACTAGCATATTTTATTTATACAAAACAACTACTGTTTTTTTTTTTTGTTTCTACTGAATGACATACCAGTTACTCCAAAACGGTCTTTAAATAAAAACATTAATTTTACCATTTTAGATCACCATTTGTTTAAATATGTTTTTAGTAATTTATTTAGATGGGATTTCGCAATTGCAAAAATGCAAAGTAAAACTGATTTGTTAAATTTAAAGTCAAACAATCACATTATGTAAGTCGTCGTCTTACTTCCTCTTGATGTTGAGTTCACCTACTATTTCCTAAACCTAGCTCAGTGATACAGTGTTTTGAAATATTAAGTCTATATTCAAGCCAAAATCTAAGCCTACTGAAACAGGACTCTTAAAGGGAAATGGAGGGCTGGCACAGTATCTTAGTGTACAAATGGCATCATCCCTACATACAGGTGGAAGGAAAGGCTTCACAGTGGTGCCCTCTGTCCTCCTGTGTATGTGAAATGGCACATGTGCCTCCACATGCCATGTACACACACACACACACACACACACACACACACACACACACACAGATAACAAATTTCTAAATACAGAAATTGAGATTCTTTGTTTTCTTTATAAAATCCCAATTTCTTCCAAATTAACATGCTAATTGCTTAATGAGAGCTGAGTATGTGGTAGCATTGTTTCTATTTTATTTTATTTTGTTTTATAATAATATTTGCTTCTTGATGACTTATTGCTGCGGGAGCGCCTTCTGCTCCTTCAGCCAATAGCCTTTGAGATACCAGCCCACTGGGCTATGGTCTCTTTTTCTTTAAAAAGCAGCCACAGCCCTCCTCTTGCTCTCTTGCTTCGAACTCCTTTCCTGGTAGAGGACTGTTCTCTAGGACAATGTTCTGTAAGTTTTTCCCCTCAAATAAATAACCCTTTTAATAATAATTCCAAACTGATGTGGGATTGTTTTGCGCTTTATCTGGTGCCCAACGTGAGGCACACTCCCCCCAGCTCGGTTGCCTGCCGCCAGCGCGGCTTGGCTCAAGCTGGGGCGGCCTGTGCGTAGAGCCAGCAACATATCAGACATAGGCAAACTTCCCCTCCTTCAAATAAATAGATTTATTTTATATATTATTGATTGTGTATGAGGAAGGGAATTAACTTTGTTTTTAAAAGGTTATTTTAAGCAGTCACTAAATTACTTGAGCTTTTATGTACCAACTGAACAGATTATTGTTAGCATTTCAGTTGCTCTGAATTTGAAGTTGAAACAAAAGTGAATAAGTACACACATGTAGCTGTCATTACGTAATAGCGTCTTTTCACACCTATGTCCAGATGTCCAAAAGCAAGTCTAAAGTACTGCTCACTGTTAATTTGCTCATAATTTTAAAAAGAGAAAATACCCAAGTTATCTCAGTCATTTTCATTTGCTATATAATAGATATTACTAACATCTTCTCAACATTTATACTTAGTTTCTAAGTTTCATCTCGCTTACCGCAGCAGAGTTACCTGAGACCTATCTCCTGCATGGTATAGTGGTTCATGGCAAGCAACTTGGTGTGAGCTCCTCAAGGCTTGTGGAAGCTGTGCAGCATGGGCAGTCAGAGGTTCACCGGACTGAACTTACACATTTGCCTTTCCCCTCTGGTTCTCTGTCTTTCTTAGCTTCATCTCTTGCCCTTGTCAAGCCTGTACATTCCTTAAATACCTGCCTGGGTTTTTTTTTGTTTTTGTTTTTTTTTTTTTTTGTTTTGTTTTGTTTTGTTTTTATCAGATTCTTCTCTTCGTCAAATTCCCTGTTCACCCTCATCTAATTCTGGTTGAAAGTGATACAATTGATAAAATGTGTTACACAATTAGAAAATATTTAATTTTTCTCAAGTAGTTTTTTTAAAAAACTAATTGAATTTAATCTGTGTCTTCCCATTTTCTCTTCCAATTCTATACAGCATTGGCTTTCTACCTCTTGCCTGTGGACCAGCTTCCTGAGGGCTCATTTTGTTTTTTTTACGTTTATAAATTAATTTGATATGAAGGTTGCAATGACAGGGTATAATAGTTTTATGCCACTTTTGGAATTTTAACATTAGTACAGCAGGCATGCTATTCCATGTGTCCCTCACTTTTCTTTCTAGAACCAGCTCTCCATCATCCCCTTCATCCATGGCTTTCTGTGGGATGTGTGAATGGCTGCCCAATGTATTTTGTTGCAATTCTCCATTGCTTCTTGTGTCCTGGTGGGAATCTTGGTGATTGTTCTCAGTTGCTACCTGAGCTCTGTGCTGGTTGCTGCTCTCCTCCCAGGGTCTTGTGCTGGCTGGTCATGACTCTACATCCTTGGCACTGCCCCTTGGTAGAACCATGGTCCCTGGATGGCTGCCTCTAAACCCTTGTGAGGGTGGGGAGTATTCCTCCCCCTGCTGCTACAATTGAGCTCTGTGTTGGGTACCACAGAGCCCTCTACACGTGCTTCCGTTTGCGAAGGCTTCCCGAGCTTTGGCTGTGGCTCAGTGGTCCTACTGTCCAAACCCTGAAACTTTCCTAGCTTCGACACTCAGTGGTAGCAGCAGGTGTTGGGATTTCTCCAACTCCTAAGGCCTTGGGAGGAAGAGAGTGGCTGTTGACATAGACCTCAAGAATTTTAAGAGTACGCCAGGAAACTTCTCCAGAAGATATGTAAAGGTAAGATTCTGATTTCTCTAGGAAGTTATTTCAGATGCAAAGAAAACAAACCTCTAGCTGTGGGTTTAATGTAAATGGATTTTAGTAGTGAATACATAGAGAATTCTTGCTTAATAACACAGCCAAAACTTGTCCTTAAATGGTCAAATACTACAAACGTTTTTTGGGGGGTAGGGTGGTTCTGTGTGAACTTTACTTTTCTATTCTATTTTATTTATTTCTATTCTGATTTTACTTTTATGAAATTTTGGCATTGAACAAACTTGAAAGTATTTTATTCCATGATTTGAGTTTGTGATTTTGAAGCATCTTGTTTCTCCATCTCATAGTCTTCTTTGTGTCTTAAGTAAGATCGTTTTCGAGATTTAAAATGGATAAAATATTTAAAATCTTCTATTTTATCAAAAATGCCTGTATTTTAATTATCCCTCCATTGAATATTTAAAGCCAAAAAAATACTAAACGAGTTGCATACTTCCATTCTTCTAAGTGGGAAGCAGGAGTGCAGCTCTGGTGTGGTACCACAGCACACACTTGTCCCTTGTTGGAGTTCCTGCCACACATTCAGGCACTCTAATAATACAGCAGGCTCTTTCCTTTTAGGGTTTGTTCTCTCTCCCTCTCCTTCTGCCCTCCCCTTCCCTCATTTCCTTCCTTCACACACATATATCAACTCTTCCATCTGAGTCTCTAGTGCTGGGATTACAAGTGGGAGCCACAACCTGAGCCTGTTTGCAGTTTTCAGGGTTATCCCTCTATGTCTAGTTAGAGGGAAACGTACCTGTGACTGGCTAGAGGATCTGTGTTGGGTGCTAGTGCTGCTGCTGTTTCTTAGTAGTGGAAGGAGGTAGTATGAACCATGCACACAGAAGCACAGCACCGTGCCTGCACATAGCATTTCTAGCCAACTTCACTCTGCCCTTCACAGGCACTGATCTGTGAGCGAACTTTCTGACTTCAGCGTTACTATCAATTCATAACTTTTTGAAACATTTTTAAAAATATAAATCTAATATCTTAATCAATACTCTAAGCTAGAACCAAAAACCAACCTAATTGTAGTACTATAGTTACCTTAACTTTACAAACTGAAAATATATTTGATAATATTTGTTTCTATTCTGTCTGTGTTCAGCTCATTTAGTCATTTACAAACGAAATTGTGGAGAACAATTCTAGGAGATTGCATCATGCTGAAGCTTGCCTTGTGTGCACCTCCCTTGTATTTCTCTGGGGGGAGAGCTTAGATTCTCTTGGGGTGAAATATCAGATGAATATAAGAATGTAAACTCTCAAAACTAATGAAAATACTTGTAAATTAATTACTAATGGTAGTTATTTCAGGAAGAGTATGAATTTCTTGTCCATAGTAAGTCTTGGTGCGTGTGCCTTTCCTTAAAATAAGATCCAGACCCCAGCTTCTGTATAACTCAGCTGAGCTGAAACTTAAGTACTGGTCCGTCCCTGCCTTTCCTCTCCCTCCTGGAGCAGAGACCTCTATGGGATTGTGGGGGTGATGTTAAACTAAGCAAATATAAAGTTTTTATTATTTATTTTGCTCACTGTAATAAGTAAGTCAAAGTCTGTAAGCTTCATTAGACATGTCCATATAGAAGAGAAATAAAAGAACATACCTGTGCTTTGTCAGAGCAACTGAATGGAAAGATAAATTCAGGACTGTGACCACATGCTGATACTTTAGAGATTTGTAAAACACTCCTATTTATTATTCATTTTTAAAATATTTATTTATTATGTATACTATATTCTGTCTGTGTGTATGCCTGCAGGCCAGAAGAGGGCACAAGACCCCATTACAGATGGTTGTGAGCCACCATGTGGTTGCTGGAATTGAACTCAGGACCTTTGGAAGAGCAGGCAATGCTCTTAACCTCTGAGCCATCTCTCCAGCCCCATATTATTAATTTTTATACAGTGCTAAAAGCATATTGATCATTTTTACAGAATTGAAATGATCTCTTTGTTAATTTTCATATTTTATTGATGGTCTACCTTTGAATCACATCTAATTTTTTTTCCTAGAAAACATGAATTAGGGATAAGAAGGAGGTAAGAGAAGAGTAGGGGAGAGGGTAATGATAATACATATATCTGTATTTTATGGTCAAAGAAAATTAATAAAAAAAGAAACATGATACTCTTATCACTGCGTCATGAGGATGAGCAAAGTAAGACTTTATGAAATTGAATAGCCCACCATGATCTTCACCCGAGTGCTCACTGGCCCATCGGCCCAACATGGTCTTCCCTCCAGGGCTCACTGGCCCACCATGCTCTTCTCTCCAGGACTCACTGGCCCACCATGCTCTTCCCTCCAGGGCTCACTGGCCCACCATGCTCTTCATTCCTGACTGACACCAGAAATTGTAGCTACAGAAGCTGTCTGTAAGATCCTTGCTCTTTGAACACCCTCGGCATTGAGTGCCAGCCTTCTGTTCTCATCCTTTGGACAGCTCAGTGCTATCAAGGGGAATCAATACAGCCCCCACCCAGTTCATTCTAGGCTGCTATCTGGCTTTGTGACCTTGGGCTGCTTAGTTACAGTCTTCTCTCAGCTATAGTCTCACCTTTTCTAAAATATGCATAATATTATCTCCTTGTCAGAGTTTTTATGAAGATTTAATGAGACAGTTTGTGCCAGCACTTAGCACAGTGGCTAGCATACAGAAAATGGTGAAAGTGTGGCTGTTACTATATCATTTTTCCAAGGTCACACTGCTGGAAAATGATTGAGTCACAATTCAAATACAAGTGTCTCTGAATAAAAAAGTAAATGAAACTAGAACAGATACACTCACATATGCACACGCACATGAGCTACTACAGAAACTGGAAAACAAAGGTCATACTCTTTCTGGACCTTGGACCTTAGTCTTCCCTCTCAACTGATACACACACACACACACACGCACACACACACAGATGATAAGTTTTGAATGCAGAGGTAGAAGTAAATATCATTGAGTCACATGGGTCACATGACCTCTTCCATTGAGAATTAGAATTTCACTTCCAGCGTTTAGAAGCTGTGATCTTAAACAAGTTTCCTAATCTCGCTACTGTTCCTTATAAATTATGTTAATAATAATAAAATTAAAGAATCATTACATGTATTATCACAGACATTAAATGATACAAATACAAATTAAAGGCTCAAATAACTATTGACTTTTATTAACTGTTGACTGAGATGTAAACATTTCTTTAATCTCATAGTGTCTTTATCAAATTGACATGTCTGATTAGTGAAAACCATTCAGAGATAGATAGACCTTCCATTGTCTAAGGACCAAAGTGAGTTCCCTATCAGAGTCTTGTCATGACACAGACAGACAGTGGGAAAGCGGGGGAGAGACATCAAAGACTGAACCCAAATAATTGGAGAAGGGGAGACATTCTTTTCATCTTGCCTAATGTTTGCTAGTAGTGTCCAGATAGTGAGAGTAATGGCAGCTACACAGATGATAGAATATTCTTTCTATCTTTATTCTTTTTTTATTGATTTTATTGATCTATACTTTTTTTTCTGCTCTCCTCCCTTCCTCACCCTTCCCTTTCTATCATATCCCAGGGTCCCCATGCTCCCAACTTACTCAGGGGATCTTGTCTTTTTCTGTTTCCCATGTAGATTAGATCCATGTATGTTTCTCTTAGGATCCTCATTGTCTAGGTTCTCTGGGATTGTGATTTGTAGGCTGGTTTTCTTTGCTTTATGTTTAAAAACCACTTATGAGTGAGTACATATGATAATTGTCTTTCTGGTGGTGCACGCTGGTAGGATTTGCTGAAGGAGGCAGAGGCAGGAAGATCACGAGTTCGAGGCCAGCCTGGGCTATCTTTATTCTTTGAAGGAGAAACTAAACTAGCAGTAAAGGCTCATCCTGAAGAGAGAGAGAATCATCAAAATTAAAATATCTGGATTTAACTTTGAATGCTACCCATTGGTATTGGATTCAAGGTGTTGTATTTTTTTTTCAATGAGGTTCTTGCTACTCTTTGACCTCTTACTAGATTTGAAAAGCTTAAGACCAGGGATTTATGTATTGATTTATAATTTCAACACAGTGTCTAGGAAAAAGTGGACACTTATGTTTAATTAGATTAAAGGAAATACATAGCAGAAATGGGTAAAAAGATTAACTTTAAGATCTAATGGTACTGAAGTGATTAGAAAGAAAGGCTACGGCACGGGAAGAATGGGGCCCCACGAATCCCTAGGAAGGAAGGGACAGATGAGGACAGATGCTGCTGGTTGGACGAGGTGTGTGGTCGTGATTTCTAATGCCGGGCCGAGGAAATGTAAGAACTGAAATGTGCAGTACAGCAGTTAGCACGGGAATAACGTGTTCAAAGTCCCTCACAAGCACACATCACCATTGAGGAATGGAGAACTAAAGGAATCCCTCTTCATTTTATGTTTTTCATGCTGAAAAATACACCTAGCATTAGAAACTCAGTTTGATGCCAGAATATGGAGGGGCAAAATATTAGAAATATGTCATTGGTGTATATTTTTTGAAGAAATTCTCAAAACATGGTTTAAAATATACAATTTTGTGAAATTGTAATTTGCCACAAAAATGTCAGAGTTATGTGGATGACTGAGAAAGGGTATAGTTCTAAAAAGCTGAAATGTTTGCAGGGGGTTATTGGAATAGCTTGATGCTTGTTTTATATTAAAACCCTAACTGCTCATGATGTTTATTCACAGATACAGTATGGGAAAGGCTTCTCTCATCCTTTATTAAAACAAGAAGAATTTAAAAAAACAAAGGAAAATGCTCCGTATTAAAGCAAACACTTTGTGTTGGTACATCTCAAACTAAGGCGGAACCTGTGCTCCCTTGGGCTGCTAACCTGCCCGCTCGGCTCCAGTCACACACTCTGTGATTAGCAGTTGTGGCCACGTACAAAGGGGGAAGGAGTAGGACAATTCTCTGGCTGCTGTAGAAGTGATCTCAGCTCTATGTAAGAGGCATGCTGGTGTCTAAGCTACATGTATTCACGCCTTGTGTTCAGATTCTGGGGAGTGCATGCTGTCGCCTGTAAAGAGCATGTTTAAAAAATACCAGGCGAGAGTAAAAACCAAACCACGTGAGCAAATGTTCCATGAACATTGATGTCTTCATTTGAAAAGACCGTATGTTGTAGCAGTACTCCATTAAGATTCAGATGATGTTGAACTTTCAAGAATATCATCAGAACAAACTTAAACCGAGCGCACACATTTCAAAATTCTTTGCTATAAAAACATACACAGATGTAAAGGTAAACATAGGATAGAGTGTGAATGGAGAAAAATTAGAACTAACATGCACCACCGTATGTTAAAAGTCGGGGTCATCTGGGCCACTGCTATTTTTGAATGTGATTGTGTATGGTCTCTTCGTTTGCCTTGCTGGTGCGGATGTTTGAATTACACATTTCTGCCATGGCAAAGCTGTAGTCGTTTCTTACCCTGGTGGACTTTCTTTTTCATTTTGTTTCTTACTTTCTCATGCCTACTTTTAGTTTTTGTTGGCAGCTTACTGTTTGTGTTTTAATTAGGTGGTAAATTGGTGATATTGAAGTAGTATATATTAACCAGTAAAAATGAAAACCATTATAAAATCTTTGACACATGAATAACTTAGATAAATAGGTGCAGCTTCCCCGCTTCCCATTTCTTTGTCGTGGAATGTGTGTGTGGCGGTTTAATTTCCTTTATTTTCCTCTGTTGTAAAATATAAGATAACACAGTGTAAATGAGATCAGTGAGGTCTCTCCCTAAGGAGAATTTTGTTTGGAGGGGAAAAAAAAGTGCTAAGGGTGAAAGTATTGTAAAATAAATATAAACATCTAGATCATATGATGTAAATTTCAGAAATTTTATCCCATTTCTAGTAAAATTAAAAATGTTCCAGTTTAGTCTTGTGGTTAAGAATATCAGGTCTAGAGCCAGAGAATCCTGGAAACCCTCCATCTACCATGTAATGGTGGCACTACCCAGGAAGGTTCCTGATGGTGTTACACTGGGGAGCACCGATTTCTAGTCTCTGTAGTGGGTACAATAATAGACCACAGGATTCTTTGAGGATTACATAGAAATTAGAATTGCATTGAGCCATGCCTGAAATACACTGAATACTAAGGAAGTTGTTGTTCTGCATTAACTTCTTGTTTAAAAAGAGAGAACAGAGGGAAGTGGTTTGAACAGGCAAATAGAACATAGTAAGAATCCCTCTAGCCTAGAAGTCAGCAGGGTCAGCTCTGTGTGGAGCATGAGCTCACAGCCACAGGGGAGTGAAGAGAGAGCGCTAAGCCAGAGACAGAAATCACAGGAAGTCCTTGGCAAGGATGTTGTTGTTTGGTATGGTGCCCCTTTGGAAAATGTTACCTTTCCCTCACTGAGCCTACTCAAGGGCAGTCCTACATGTTGACATATAGTTAGGCAACATACTGTGGCTACCTCCTTATAACCCTAAATATGCAGATATTTCATATAACATAATCTAGATTCATTAGTTTTGAAACATTCCGTATTTATTTTCTCCACATTTTCCTATGTTTTCCTGTGAAGAGGTATAGATTTTGCACTTGCTATTGTCATTTGGAATAAGCCTGGTGAGTATCACTAACTGCATATACAGTCATTCCAACATTTTTCATAGAGTAACTCCAATGGTAGTTTCTTTGTTTTGTTTGTTTGTTTGTTTCCTTTTGTTTTGTTTTTGTTTTGAGGCAGGTTTTCTCTATGTAGACCCAGCTATCCTGGAACTCACTCTGTATACCAGGCTGGCCTCAAACTGACAGAGATTTGTCTGCTTCTACCTTGTGAGTTCTCGAATTAAAGTTGTGTACCACCTCCTCATTAGGCCTCTTGATGGCCTTTCTCAGATTAGGAAAACATGGCTGTTCAGTAACATTATGAAGGTTTTTTTTTTTTTTTTTTTTCCGTTTGAAGCTCACATTATCATTTACTTTAAAAAAGTAAAGTTGGGTCAAAAAGGAGACCATTAAAAACATTGACATAGCAAAAGCTTCCCAAAGTGGTTTCTGACTCTGTGATGAGAGCTCTCAGGCCTGTTCAGGGCAGTGGCTATAGTGACATGGTCTGGCCAACCTGTACATAGACTTAAGTTGCATTGAACCCTGAGAAATTAAGTAACGTATTTTGCATTTTCAAAGTCTGATAATGAATGATTGATCTTGTTTCTCACATGCAAGTACAACTTTGTAATTATCCTAACTTGTTTGCAAACACTTCACAAACTCAAGTAACAAAAACCATTCTTAACTTTCCTCAGATACTGTTAAGATGGCAGCATAGAAACAGATCCCTTGAAAATGGCGTCTAAGCCCAGAGGTAGTTGATTTAGAACAATTCTGGAACAAAAATTAACTAGAAAATATATATATATTTTTTACTGAGATTAAAGTCACATTTAAAACAAACAACAACAAAACATTTTGTAGCTGGGCCTAGTAGTACAGGCCTGTAATCCCAGCTGAGTGAGAGGCCAATGCAGGGTAGAAAAGTCAAAGCTGCTTGGGATACAGAGCAAATTCACCAGGCTGATCAACTTAGCAAGAAGCCTTGACTGAAAAAGAAAGAAAAATTTTTTTTAAAGTGTTGTGCTTAGACAGTAGTATTGCAATTGCTTAGTGTACACAGTACTCTAGACACAATAACTAGATCCCCAGCACACACACACACACAAAGAAAGTAATATCCAAGACTTGATTATTTTAAAACTGGTACTATCTTTGTAAAAATAACATTTCTCAGGTCCTCAGATTGGATTGAAATTATCCTTCTAAAAATAATTAAATGATAACTTTTTCATTTTAAAGCTATTTTGCATTTAAGTTTCGTGTTTTTCATACGTGTTTTTCTGCTAGTAGCGAAGATACACTGATTCTTTTGGAGACAGATTAGTTTCTACTGAAGGTTGTTTTAATATACTTGAAGTTTTCACAGGAAGTCAGAGCCTTCTAGTGAAGGAGACTGGGAGCCAGGTGAGAAGAGAGCAAGCGAAGCTTGCGCTTGCCGTGAGTTCTCAGCTTTCTAAGGCAGTTTGGGTTCTTCACAGGGCTGCCTGGAGGCTGTGTTCTCTGGAGGCACCATCTTGCGTCCTCAGGCTTTATGGGGCTAGTGAAGAAAGTGACCTGGACAGCTTGTGAACGGTTTCTAGAAAGTGATGCCCAGTGAATGGAGGCTGAGAAGAGGGTTGAGAATCCAGTCTTTCCCCTCAGTTTTACTGTTTCTTAAGAACATTAATAACATTATAAAACATTAAAGTGGAAAAGAATTATTTTTAGTATTAGTAGTGTAAATTTTTAACCTTCTTAAGTTAGTGGAGAAGAGTTCAAACACTATTTGCTATTAAAGTAAATCATATGAGGCAGGCGATATTTAAAATTTGGTCCTAAAGAATTTCACATGTACCTTCCTAAGTGAGAAAGCAATGCGATGGGAGGAAAGGTCGGTGCAGAAGAGAGAACTGTCTGCTCCTTATGGAAAAATGTATTTTTAACCAACACTAGAGAATGGAGAATGTACTAGATCAACAAGAGTTTCCTAAAATGGCTGGATATGCCAAGTGTGTGTTGATGACTAAATGTATATATGAGTAAAAATTTATTTGGGTGAACAAATAAATAACCACATTTAGTAAGTTGTGTGTTCTTACACTTTTTTGTTTTAGGAAAAGTAACCAGTTTTAAGTGCTACAAAATTTATTGAAATGTGTTAAAAATTTATTGAATAGCTTAATGTAACACTTGATTTTAACATGTAAAACAAAACATCTGCTTTAGACCTTTACACGGACACACGATCACAACCCTAGCTCTCTGTTTCATCTGTGCTGTACTGGAGAAGTTCCTGACTTTGTTCTAATTAGAGGAACGAACTGGAGGAGAGGGGCTGGCTGTCATTTCTGACTCATCTAATAATATGAAACTATGTAGTTCCTACTTTTCATAGTCATCCATCTTGAACAATAAAATCACACAGCCCACTCACATGCACTTAGGGAAACAGGCAGTGCTTTGGAAATGGTTGGGCTTACAAAGCAGGCACACTCAACCTTTTGTATTGTGCTGTTGTTGCTTCTTTTTCAATGTGGTGGTAAGAAAAAGTATCAGTTAGTCACCCCAAGGATTAAAACATTACCAATTGGGCCTGGAGCATTGCCTTTTTCTAAGATAAGAAACATTTAAATTTTTTGAGAATTTCCTATACTATAGATTCTGTATTTACATTTCCCGCTTCCTTCCTTCAGTGTTTCTCATGTCTCTCCCATTCCTTTTCAAAGCTGTGACCTCTCATTCTTTAATAATAACCGGGGTGAGTGAGTGAGTGAGTGTGTGTGTGTGTGTGTGTGTGTGTGTGTGTGTGTGTGTGTGAAGTTTATAAGTACAAGCTATTGAAATCATTTAATGTTTCTCATATATGTATTTAGGACTGACTTCTTGTAATTTCCTAATCTATCAGGATCCTCATCCCTGAAGAAGACTGAGTCTCAGTTCTTCAGTAAGTGTTAATTCCCTGTAGTTCTTCTAGAGTTAAAGCCTTATGGGATTTTTTCCCATCCACATTACCATGTGGATTTGGTGGTATCAAGTTTTAGATGTAGTTTAGGAAGGGAAGCGAGTGTTAGCTGAGAAAGCAGCACCATGGGGCTGTTGAAGAACAGTGAAATAACAGATTGTTTTTCCACTAAATGAGGTCACAGGCATCAGTGGAGAGCCAAAGCATGAAAAATCTCTAATTCGAAAATGTGGGTGAAGCTGAGGCTATATCATAAAATGCAGCACTGGAGTCTGAACGTGAAGACAGCTTGACACTGACTTAGAGTATGATGGAGACTCTGTCTGGACAATGAGATTGTTCTTACATTACCGACTCAGAACCTTGTCTTTGTCTGAGTAATCCACTGCCTGTGTTCTTGCTTGTTTGAATAACCTTAACAGAATATTGTGAGGAGAAGGCCTGTGTCCTGGCCATATATACACTGGCTGAGCCCTCCCCATTCAAGGGTTCTAATGGATTCAGATACTGTGAGTGGGAGTTGACTAGCATGAGGTGGGCTTTGCAGGCCTGCCCCACAACCACAATGCTTGGCTTCGAGGCTCCTTACCTAAGAGAACATCAGTAGTGATTTCCAAAACAAATGAATAAGACAGCATATTATATCAGATATTTTTGATCTTGCAAAAATATTACAATATAACAAAACAACAGAGAGCCCAGAAGCAGATAATACAAAGGCACATAGTTCACTGTAGAAAGTGGAAATCCTTGGTTAAAACAGAAAATAGATAAGAATAAAATTTGCAAAGCAAATAGTTGGTTGCTGAGTGCTATTTCTAGCAGCCAGAAACAAAACCCCAAAACAAAACAATACACATCTGAATTGTTGTTGTCTTCCATGTGTGCTTGGATAAACACAAGACTTTTACTAGAATAGTCAGATTTGTATGCTAGGCTACCTTATGGAAGAAGTTAAAAACAGAAGTTTGGGTTTGTCTTGGTGATTGTTATTTTTTTCTATGAATTAAAACTTCTGTGCCAAATGGTGGTAGCACACACCTTCAATCCCAACACTCGGGAGACAGAAGCAGGTGGACGTCTGAGTTCTGCACCAGCCCAGTACAGAGCAACTTCCATCACCACCACCAAAATCATAAAAAAAAGTTTGTGTTTCATAATATAATTTCATAGTTGAGCTATATTTCTTAAATCTCAACTCCTTTGTTACTGTTTATTTATACATTTATATTACAATGATATTTAGAGTCATACTCGTCTGTTAACACAAGGGAGGTGTCTAATATAGTTTACTTAAAGGCATACTGCTGGTTTTTAAGTCATGCTGTGTTTTCACACTCGTTATTATAAGTGACAGTTACGCCACCTGTAATTCAGGACTACATAAAATGCCTCCCAAAGGTGTTCTTTAAGGAATGCCCAGGTGTTACATCACACAGAGCATCCACACTTGTCTCCCATGTGACAAAGCCTCCTTATATATTATTGTCTCCTTTTTGGATTTTATTTCATCCCTCAGAAGTCTGTTCTTGATATCTTCTCACGTTTCTCTGAGTTTCTGCTTCATTTCTTTTGATGCTCATTGTTTTTTGGATAAAAAAGTTTCTAGGCATAAACTGCCTACTATTTTCATGGTATTTGTTTCAATATTATATTTAAAGTAAAAAGTATTGCTGTTATAATTTCTAAACTATGTAAAGCTACAGAATTTTAAATTGTAGACACTTGATTTGTTTTTCCTGTAAACCCTTTGCTTTGTTTCTCTTCAAAGCAGTACAGAAGGAAACAGAAAGAAAAGACAAAATATTTAGTTTAAAAAAATAAAACTAATGACTGTATTCCCATCTTCTTTTACGTGCCTCTGCTGCTACTGATCATCATGACTTAAAGTCTGACTGATGTTGACTGGTGTGCAGTTGCACACATCTGGTTCCTTTCAGATGCTCCCTGCAGAGCACAAGAGCAAAGGTCCCTTTCCTGAGCTGGAAATAAACACTTTATAAAATGGAACACATTTTTGCCCTGTCTCACCTCCCTTCATCTTCCAACCACTCTCTGGGCTGTTCTGCTTCCCTGGAATGTTGAAACAAGTTTCTCTTCCATGTCTGCTTCCACGTCCTCTGTTTCATCTTCTCATAAAACCTTTTCTGAATGTGGACCCATAGCACAGTCAGCTCTTCTGAGAGCTTCTGTTGCCCCATTGCTCAGACACGGAGGGATGTTTTACATCATCCAGTATTGGATCCTTGTGGAAGCACTTGCCTGAGATGCACGTAGGACTGACATTTTGTGGTCCTAGAATGGCCTTATTCTGTAATAGCTGTTTGGTTTTGACATTAAAACATATTTATTCTTATTTATTAGGCACTTACATTGGTATACTTGTTTTGGGTTATGGCCTAGGTTATTAAGTCTGTGTATGTCTGCTTTCTGAGATATAACTTACAGAAGAACAGAATAAATAAACCTGGCAGTAAATCACAGACTTCAGCTATGAATGTCAGGTATGCATCTTTCATATGAGAGTGTCAGGGACGAGAGCTGTAATCAGTGTCATCCTGATAGCAGGTGTCATCCTGATCACAGTGCTTGGCTCAGAAAGGCTCCTGTCTTTGAGGCGTGAGTAATCCACTCCTTCATCAGGGGCCTCTGAGATCCGAGCCTGCTCTGCCTTTGATGAACATGGGGTTTTTGACAGAGGCCCATGCTGTGGCAGAGATGGGAGAAGGACACTGACTTCTCTTCGTCTCTGCTCAGAAGTCAACCACCATTTCTTCTTAGTTTGTCTTGGCTAGAGTGACATTGCGACAATTTAATGCATTAGAGACTGGGATTAGACATCTTTGTGCATGCACAGACATTAGGAAAATGCAAAGAACTTGATACAGATGCATGCTGTGTTTTTGTTTCTCCTCTTTTCCAGTTTTCTTCATAAAGAGGTACATGAATGCAAGGGGATATTATGAAACAAATGTCACTTGGCCAACTCAAGTGAGAAGAATTAATTCTCTAGATATTTATTGAATTCTTGTCATAATTTAGGCATATTAAGCACTGCAAATTCTATAGATCTTAGCTTTTGGGGTTTTATATTAATTTGAAAATCAAGATGTAACAAAACACAGGGTTCTCGAAAGCTCTGAAGCCTATCTTGTCACCATCCCAAATTCCCAAGCAGTATGTGTTCTGTCAGTTAGACCAGTAGGTCTCCACCTGTGGATTGCCACGCCCAAAGATCATCAGAAATCACAGATGTTTACCTTCTGATTCATAACAGTAGCAGAATTATAGCTATGAGGTAACAATGACAGTAATTTTGTGGTTGGGGAGGTCACCAAAATATGAGGAATTATATTAAAGGATTACAGCATTAGGAAGGTTGAGAACCATGGAGTTAGAACAACAGGGATTTACCACATCATTTTATACAGAACAGGAAAAGGTGAGAGGCTGTTTGCAAAAGTTAAAGTTTGCTTCCTCAGATTGAGTGGAAGAGGCCAATTGATGGTCTGACAGTTGATTAATAGAGGGGGAAAGATGTAGATAAGGTTGCTGATGAATGCATCATCAGGGGCCATCTGAGCAAGGTCTCTTGCTGATCTGTCCTGTGTAAGGCTGCAGCGACCAGTGTGCTAAGCCTAAATTCTTCTTGTTCCCATGGCAATACTGCAAAGATGGCAAAGTGATCTACATTAAAACATTTCAATTTTAAGCTTTTGGATCATAGAGATTAATGACAGCATTACAAAACATTTCCACAGCTTATTGGTGTATCGGGGTTACATTATTTTTTAAAATTATAAAGCAAATATTATTTGTTCAGTAGTTTCTTCCTGATTAAAGCAATGTGGGAGCAAACAAAAGTATGAAGGAACAGAAAAGGCTGTGTGTGTGAGTGTGTGTTTGTGTGTGTGTGAATATACACTCCACTGCCCTAGAGACATAATAGCGTTGTGACTCGAGGTGGGCACTGAAGAGCCTTGTGTCCTCAGTTCAGGTACAAGCTGGAGCTCTGCGCCCCTGTTTGCCTGCAAGACTGGCCACACCACTGTGTAACTTGATTGCTGTTGTGAGGATGAGGAGGTGAATTACTGTAGCAAATGCTGAAACACACCAATACTCAGTTTAACTTTGCCCCTTAAATTCAACCCCGTAGTTATGATTTAGATAGGACATCAATATTTAAATTTAACATAGAAATTAAGACAAGTCATAACTTCTTATGATACTAATTAAGTAAAGTAAAAGA
This sequence comes from Ondatra zibethicus, assembly GCA_004026605.1. Lineage (NCBI taxonomy): Eukaryota > Metazoa > Chordata > Mammalia > Rodentia > Cricetidae > Ondatra > Ondatra zibethicus. The sequence goes on along the minus strand of PVIU01003344.1, from coordinate 19,787 downwards.
TCGTTTTAAATCTTGGTATATCACTATGCATTGTGTTTAATACATACTAATTTGACAGCTAATATTTGCTGTTTAACAGCTGACTCTTAGTTGTGTTAGAAGTCCAGGCACCTGCTCCATGGTCAGGTTGGCCTGAAAAGCCACTTCTCAAATGTCTCTGGGTAGATACAAAGTCCCTCCCTGTTGTACCTGATTTTCTCTAATTCTGAGAACTAAGGAGATCACTTGTACCTCTGAGAAGGTCACATTTAAGTGCATACTACCCGAAAAACTACAGAATCTATGAAGAAATATAGTATAAGATTTTCAGACCATCATTGTAGAAATAATTTTCTTTAACATTATAAAATATAATTATTTTATTCTCTTATTGAGGTAACTTTATGCATGTGGGTATTGTGAGTATGTGTCTGTGTGTCATGTTCTTACAAAATTTGTCTAATATGAAGTCATCCATTTTCTTTATGATACTGTCATGCAGATAATCCCACCAGTGGCAGTGTGCCCTGTGGTAGGCAAACATTCTGGTAATAAGCAGAGCAGATTCACTGATTATTATTTGTGTGAGCTTTGGGCTTTATTTTCCCCTTTTTTAGAGAAAAATACTTAAAATACTTATTTGTGCGTGTGTGTGTGCATGTATGTGCACACACACATGCATAGTCATGTATGTACTTGCATGATGCTTGTCCCTGTATGGGGGTCAGATGTTCAGGATTAAACTTAGCATTTACTCGCTGGGCCATCTTGTCAGCCCACATTACTTATTTCCTAAACAAAGATCATTCAGTCCTGAATTACGAAACATGCCTTGCTTTCTTTCTAGGCTGCTGGTAGACTATGATTTTAGAGAGCCCAGGGCTTGGCCCAATCAGAAGTAGAGGAATGGTAGCTATGGTCAGTGATATTTATTAGGGTCTAATTTTTAGAAGCCCATGATTATAGTTAAGTCCACTCCTGTTCATTGATTATATAATCCTTGATTAAACATTTCACATTTTCGAGCTGGTTTTCTTACCTCTAAAAATAATATAGCATCTGCCTTAATTACTTCCAATGACTGTTGTGACATTTATAGAAGAGAAAATAATAGCGTACTGTGTAAACAAACAGTTGTAGCTTTCCCATGCTTTCTCGGTACTACATTCTCACTTCTAAGAGTTATTGTTGTTATGAGCAAGAATTTCAGCTCAGCAGCTTTGTGGGAAGGCATGCTTAACATGCTTTCGGGATGCGATTGAAGTTCTGGGAGTATGTGTGTGTAGGGGGCTGAGGTGTGGTCGGAGAACGGATATGTAACCAAGAGTATCTAAGAAATGGAAGCTCAGTGTTAGGTCTTCATTTCTCTCACCTAATCTTCCCTGCTCTCAGCAGCTGTTCCCCTAGGCCTAGGAGATGGTCATGTGACAGAATGAAGTTACTGACTAGGGAAATCTAAGCTTCAGTAAGATGACAAGCGATGATTACATCACAACTGAACAGAATTAGAAATAAGATAAGTGGTCTAGTGTTACTATATAGCCTGGCAGAGAGAGACGAAAATTCACAATGAAATGAAAAAAGTGGGAAATGAGGGATCCATTGTCGGAAGCCATGGATGTGGATTTGTTCCACCTTGACCAAAGGTCAGACAGAGGGTTCAGTCCTGTTCTTGCTCCTGAAAGGTTATGACAGGAGGTTTGACCCAGGGACTAGCTGCCTACAGGATGCTTGGCTTAGGGTGTGGGCCCTGCAGGTCCTGCCTAAGCAACAGAACATTTACCTCAGGATGTTTCAGATATTGAAGAGGTAAATGCTCTGTTTGTTCTTTGTAGCTTGGCAGAGAAGTCTTTTGCCTCCCACCTCCTTTTTTTGGATTGGGGTATATATGGCATATGGAAAATAAACTCAGACCAATTCAGTATTCACTGGGTTGCTCTCCCGACTCTATTCCATGTCTCTGTTTATTTCTTTTATATTTCTGTTTTGTCTAATCCACATGCCCCTACTCTGGAAAGTACAAATCCGTAGAGTTTGGACCCTGACCATTGTCGCCCCAACATGGGGCTGTGACAATCCATGGAGCAGAAAACATTGATAAGTGGGAGTAAAGACAGAATAGCATCAAGGAATAGGGGTGCCTTTAGGCCATATTTAAGGGAAAAAGAGCTTTTTAAACCTCAGAAGTCTGGATTTTATGAGTCAAGATGTCTTTTGACATGCCATAAAAAGTCAAATTTGAATAAAACAATTGTTAAACTTCAAAACAAGCCCAGTGGTGGTAGCACATGCCTTTAATCCCAGCATTCAGTGGGCAGTAGCAGGCAGATCTTTTGAGCCTGGTTTACAGAGTGAGTTTCAGGACATCAAGGGCTGCACATAGAAACCCTGACTCAAAAAAAAAAAAAAGAAGAAGAAGAAAGAAAAGACAAACTTTAAAACAAACTGATGTAAAGAAAATTTTGTTGATCCCTTATAAATATGTCATTATCTTTGAATACAACTAAAGGTTGAAGTTTGTTAAAATTACAACAAAATTGTTAATGAAGATAATGATCTTTAAATCATCAACTTTTTAGGTAATGCATAACTGTAATTAGTGAACTAAAAAGAAAAGGAAGAATTGATTAATGAGATAAGTAGATATTGATAGTGATATTTAAATGTCTCATTGAGGTAAATAATAGAAAAGAGGGCCAAAGAAATTTGAAAAACATTTCATTTCATTCTTCAATCTGTTTTCTTCTTCACCATGCCTTTTGATTTTTAGGGGGAAATTGGTTGGAATAGCTGTAGGTATATGTATGACTTCTCCTTTCTGTGCATAATGACAAACATGTTTAGATTCTTTCCTGATTATGTATTGCAAAGAAAATAGAACTATATCTTTTCTATCAAAGAGATCGGTTTTGCAAAAACTAATCAAATTATAAGTGTCATTTGCTAAGAGCATACTAGTGAATGTTTTTGACTAATTTTTTTGGGGAAAGAAAGCAATTTAACTCATTGAAAAATTAGATTTAATCCTCATAAACAATGTCTAAAATAAACATAGAGAATAAAACTTCATATACCCAGAATAACACAGTCTAAGCTTATACACCTGTTCTGTCATTTGACCTCAGCTACATGTATAAGCAAGAAATGGTTTTTGCTTCCATCTTTGCTGACAGTAGCAGAAACTATATATATTTTGACCTAGTCACTTGGGCAGGACAGATTACATTGCAGATTTCAAACCATTTGATTTATAAGAGGCATCCAAACTGATTTCCTTGCCAAAGGTTGTTGAATAAAATTTAAACAAATAAATACAATCTAATTTTCTCACACTTTCCAGTCGGTGTTTCTTTGTCTTGAGATTGGTACTTTGGTTCATGATTGTCAGAGAGGGACAGATGCAGTGGGATGTTGGTGATTGGCAGTTTCCTCCCTGAGGAGAGAGGACACTGGTTTGTGTAGCAGGAGGGGCTGCTTTGTTGGGGTTTCTGTCCTTCCCAGTTCCTGCAGCCACAAAGAAAATCACACAGAGGTCTCCAGAAGATTATAAACTGATTGGCTCATTAGATCAGGCTTCTTACTAGCTCTTGTAGCTTATATTAACCCATTACTCTTATCTGTGTTAGCCACATGGCTCAGTACCTTTTTCAGTGGAGCAGTTCACATCCTGCTTCTTCGGTGGTCTGGGCAGGACTGCCAAAAGAGCTTTCTTCTTTCCAGAATTCTCCTGTTCTCATTGCCCCACCTCTACTTTCTGTCTGGTTTTCCCGCCTATACTTCCTGCCTGGCTATCAGCCAATCGGCGTTTATTTAAAATATAATTGACAGAATGTAGATGATTGTCCAGCACTAGGCTTGTCCAGTCAGCTGATTACTGTGGTGTGAATGACTCACTTTGTTACTGATTTCATCCTTCCAAAGTGAGGTGCCTGCACATGGTGTTGCGCAGGGATGCCTAGTAAGCTGTGGAGCCCTGTGGGCAGGCCCTAGCACATTGCTGGTAGGGCTAACATCCCAGGAGGAATTGGAGCTAGTATGGCTCTAGAGACTTCCCAAGGTATTATTGGATGTGGTCTCTTTGTTAAGTAGAAAGTTCTTGAGAGACTGACTGTGATTTAAAGAGCTTGAAGAGAATCTAGACATGAAGTAAACCATTCCTGGTTTTCAGTGCCTAACTCTGCCTTCTCTAAGGGAGAGCGGTTTTCTCATATAAACTTCCACGAATAGTGTCTTCCTAGGTTCAGCTCAGAACCTTTCTTTGTATGGTTCCTCTAATTAGGTGTCTCCCAGAGCTAAATTTCTGTTCTCTGTTTCTCCATGTGGTTCCCAGTATGTCCTATTCATTTCCACATTTATTGTTTGAACTACTGGTTATTTTTCTTTATTGTTACTTTGAAAGTTTTCAAATGCAATCAGTCAAAAATTGCCATGTTAGTAGAATGTATTCCTATATAGCATTCAAGTGAATTTACTAATTGTTAACATTTTGCCACATTTTTCTTTTACTTTTTTTTGTGTGTATGCATGTGTGTAGATATTTATATGTGTTGTGTGTATATGGCATTCTTGTGAATGTCAGAAGACAGCTTCCAGGAGTCATTAAAAAATTAAGTGAAGCTTTCTCATTCCTTTTGTTAGTTAACTTTACCCAGATGCTACTACATTTGAGTTAATTATACTTAATTTTGAGGGACTTGTTTCTTGATTCATTCATTTATCGAGAATTAGAGCTATTATTAACAGCAACTGAAGCTAAGCCTTAAAGTAGACAGCCTGACTACAAGCTGAGAGAGAGGGGGAGAGATTGATGCTTTAGTCACAAGAAGGATAATGATTATCCTTGAATGCAGTTAAAGGAGCCCATATGCTCACTCTGTCATTCATCTATTCACTGATTTCTTTATTCAGTCACCAGTGCTTAACACTTGCTTTGTAGCAGAGAGCCCCTGACTCTTTAAGAGCAGAATCTGTGTCCATTTGTTTATGGGGCACCGTGGGTACTACAGAAAGGGAGTCCAGAATTATCCCTCACTGTTTCTGGTAGCAGTTTGTAGTACAAGGAGGAATAAACTAGGCAAGTTCAAGCATGAAAAATAGAGACGATTCCAAGAACCAGGGGCAGTTTTGTACAGAGTAGCATTAGCTGGGGAGCTGCCTTCAGAAAAGGCAAAGCTGAAGCGCCTGCAGTAGTTCCCGTCCAACATCCAGCTGTGCCACCGAGCATGTCCAGATGTTGTCCTTGATTAAAATGTAGGCATTAAAGAGTTAGAAAACATGAAAAAGAAGTATCTTCCTGTGGGCTTACTGTATTTATTAATTTTACTTCATTATGTTTATCATAGTCTTTCTGTGTATATATGCCTGTGTGGATATGTGTTTATGCATGTGGCTATGTGTGTATTCATGCATGTGTGCTAGTGAGTATATGGCCTTGTCTATTAACCGTTATGAAGTTTTTCTAGATTTGATGTTACAGTAACAAGCCAGAGCACAATGTCACAGAAATGCAGCTCGAATTAAGTGTGTGAGATTCTGTAATGGGTCCACATGTCCACAGAACAGCGGCAGAAACCAGGAAGAATGAGGTCCAGAAATAGTACTGGCTAGTCAGATTTGCCATACTGGGAGACATTTCTTTTATATTTTTATTTGTATTTATAAAAAATATTTTTGTCTACATTTTGAAAAGTACCATCAGGAACTGCAAATAGCATTGAGGGATATGAATTTAAGTTGTTGGTTTTTATGCAGACCTCGCACACTGGGAGCCCAGTTTTTATTCTAACGTGGTAACTTATTAAATTCATGGGTCCACAAGACCTCTTAGACAATTGGTTCTCTGCAACCATTTAATACAGTGCCTCATGTTGTGGTGACCCCCAACCATAAAATTATTTTCATTTGCTACTTCATAATTGTAATTTTACTACTGTTTTGAATTGTAATGTAAGTATTTTTGGAGATATGTTTGCAAAAGGGGTTGTGACCCACAGGTTGAGAACTGCTGTCTTCGATTAAAAAGTATTGCAGGGGGGGATTCAGCCATGACTGTTTGCCACAGTCGTTATTTTGAATAGAAGTGCAGCATTATTTTAGCTATGGTAGGAGACTAATGCCTGGAAATGAATTCCAGTAAGTTTCTGAGCAAAATGAAGGTGAACGAGCATGGTGAAACTAGTTTTTCTTTAACCCAGTGTTGCGATGGTTCCTATCCTTTCATCTCTTCCCCCTTCCTCTCCATGCCCCACTCTCGGAACCCATTTCAAGGCCCAAAGCACACCGGCCGTACTCTTAATGACCGCCAGTCATACCTGACCCAGTACTCATTATATGACGATCCCTCAAGGACCTACAGTGATTTTTTTCTGATGAGAAATGTCGTACCTGTCTTTTTGTTTCTGAAATAGTTTAAGCATGAGATGAAGTCATACGACAATGATGGCCCAGGACATATAACTTATGTAGAGACAGTGGTCATTTTCTATCCAAACCTTTTTTCTAAAATGGATATAAAACTAGTAGATTTGTTTTTAAACACAGGATGTAATTTTAAGGTTTTCTTACTATTCATGTGTAAGTCTCAAAAGAGAATTCCTCCTTTCTTTTATGTGTCCATTTAAGCAAGCAGTTCTCAACCTGTGAGTTGCAACCTCTGTGGTGTCACATGTCATAAATCCTGTATACTAGATATTTACTTTATGATTCTTGACAGTAGCAAAATTACAGTGTGAAGTAGCAACAAAATACTTTATGGATGTGGTCACCACAACATGAGGAACCTGTAGTAAAGGCTCGAAGCATTAGGAAGGTGGAGAACCACTGTGAGCAGTATAGCCTGAGATGTATTCTCGATGAGCATTGCCTACATCCTTATTATCATTATTATTAAATAGAAATATTATTATTATTTAAAATTCCAGAAGAAAAGGGACACGTGTACACAGCGCAGCTCTGGTGTGACTTACAGTAACTTTGTGACTCTATTATCTCAGAGATCACTTGCAAGGAACAATGCAGGCTTTATAACAGTGTGTCTTACCCCTGCAGCTTTACATGTGGAGTGGGGTGAATTTAGGAGGGAAGCACCCATTACATGCTTGGTAGCAGAAACCCATCCACTTCAGAACACAGGAGGTAGTGGAGACCATTCCGGCTGCTGGAGCCTTGAATGTCGTCCCCAGCGGAGGACACTTAGAGGACATTTGGTTCAGTGATCAAAATCTACACATAATTAAAGAGTTTGATTTGGAATAGTTTTTCTTGCCAGCCTGTTTTCTGGAGTCATTCCAATGAACATGTTTTTAAACTAGTAGCATTAGGTTTTAATAAAAACCTTTGACCCGAGAAAGCAGAGGGCAAGATCAGACACAGAGACAGGTTGCAAAAGAATTGAGAGGGAATTCATTATTCCAGAAGGGAAAGGAATCAGTTACAAGTCTTTCGTGCTTTCCGTTGCTGGCCACAGTAACTGTTGGTGTTCGCGTGATGATCCGGGGCAGCAGTGCTGGGACTCTGCTCACTGCTGTTCTCCAGCTCTGAGAACTGCACCTGTGCTGTGCCCAGCGCTCAGCCTCCTGCCACAGAGTGCAGCCTTTCACACTTGGCCTTTCCTTGGGGAAACTGCTGATAATTTTATAAGGAAAAATACATCTTGATAATTTTTTATGATTGTGTCACCCATCTTATCACTTAATGAGTGAAAAATTGTTACATGATTCAACTGTTCTTTTTAGATGTCAATGAAGATCAAAAGCGTTTAAGTATTTGCTGTTTCTGAATGACATCCTATTGACAAAACAGCCGATATGTTGAAACGATTGCTGCGTGTGTCTGTTCGAAATCACAAAAGCCCTTTCAGCTTCAAAGTTTGATACCTCCAGTTCCATATATGAGCTGAGGCTGTAAACTAAGTTTGTCTTTTCTGACAGAGGTGGCTGAACATGTATCCATGGGAACGTAGGTTTCTCAGTGAAGTTTTCTTGTTTTTGTTCTTTTGTTTTTCAAAAACTATGAATTCTGAAAATGGAAAGGAGAAACCTATACTTAGCTGCGCCTTTCATCTTCAGACCTGTTTTTGAACAACGAATATAGCTGTAACCTCAGTAAAATGGCATCGTGTTGTTTTAACTGTGTATATGTGTTCAGCATATTTTGTTTTTATTATCATTTTTAAGTGTTGACTTTCAGTATTAAAATACTCAAACCTTTGAAAAATATAAGGTAGCAGAGTAGTAATTGCCATAATACTCAATATCGAGATTCAAGAATTCTCAGTATCTGTCCATTGGGTTTTGGATTCAGTGAGACATACAACATATTTTATAGCATATTATTTGATTTAAAAATACTTTGGTGAATGTATCAATGATTAAAATTTCTTTCAAACTTGGGAAAAAACACTATTTTTTATTACTGCATTAGGAAATCATCTTTTGAAAGGTTTAAAGGCTTAAAATTTTCAATAAATTTCAAAATCACTTTTTTCTTCAGATTTTCCATCAACATAAATGAGAAAGACTTTTTGTGTCTATTTGTGTTTGTATGTGTGTGTGTGTGAGAGAGAGAGAGAGAGAGAGGGGAGTGGAAGAAAGAGAGACAGAGTCAGAGAGAGAGAGATTTTGGATTCAGAACAGAAACTTCCAAAGGCATAAGGAAAACAGCCTGTTTCAGGACAAGCATGTAAAGAGGTGACAAGACTTAACTTTTCACAGACTTTCAGTTCTTGATCAACGAAATGAGATAGTTGCCTCACAGTAATATCATTAACTCTAGGATTCCATGACAATTATCATTGAGAAAGAGTAATTTTAGTGATTGCAATGAAGCTAAGAGATGCTAAGTAGGCTGATAATGATAGCCAGAGACTTCGGTACCATTTAAATTCTGAGTTACAGTATTTTAACCTTCAGCTTAATTACCATCAGATGTGTCTGATTCTGGGTCCAGAGACAACGAGTCTCTGATTTCAATGGCTTTTAGAGCAGGTCCACACCTTCCACCACATGTGAGTTTTTTACAAGTTGATACCACTTAATTTTATTCCATTTCAGTACACTTTATTGTGTGAGTCCTCTTGCTTAGTTTTCAGATTGTAATGTAATAGCCTCCGCACCTAATAAGATGGCAGATACACGTACTTTCCATACCCGAATTACACTAATGCCTCACTTATTTTTAAGTGCTCTGTTGGAGGCTGAATAAAAGACTTTTTTACTTATTGTTATATTTTGGAAATGAATCTATTTGATGCTGGAGGGGGGGTCTTGCATTCTAACAGACTGCAGTTTGAATATATTGGCACACCATAGACCCAAACATCACATCCAGTTAAGGAGCTGAGCAAGCCTTTGAATGTCAGAATCCTTTGTTGTTTATTCACTAAGAAAATGAGGGGCATCTGACTAATTGCTTCCTGCTGTCAGTTATTTTGAATGGCAAATACAGACGGCCACTTCTTTAGATAACATCACTTTAATTTCCAAGTTCATTGTTGATGCTGTAATAGTCCACTATTGGGAAGGAATAGTTTGACGAATATTAGATTAAATGTTTTATTTAGTAAAGAGAATAAGTTGGTACAGTGTTCATAATTCAGAAATGGAATTGAAAATGTGCTATATATTTACCCAAAATGATCAAAGCTGTAAATTCCAAAGTAAAAGTACATTAGACATAGTCTATATTTGGTCTTTTAAAAGCATTGATCTGAAGGAAAACCTACCTTTCCACTGTATTAAGTGGTTTTTCAAATTAAAAAAATAGAAATTAAGGCACAGTAAGTACTACAGTTGACCATGATACACTGTGGACAGTTTTACTATTTCTTGACCTCACTGCTTCTATTCCTCTACTTCTTTTTAGTTCAGGTGAGGCTCAGCAGTACCATGTAGAAGTTCATTGTGATTGGTGAACCATTTCTAGCGTAAATGATTTAAGGTTGTATATTTATCTTTTACACATAAACACTGTGTTAAAATGAACATCCTCTTTATCTTGGGGTAATTTAGGAACATTTAATTTTAAATAATTATAAGTTATAATTAAAATTAAAATCCCAAACCATTGGCAGCCTCAGTTGCTATTTTAAATTACTCTGTAATGTTGCAAATTCTATTTCTAAAATGCCAGTGAAAAAGACCTGACTTTCTGAGATCTGGGGCGGGGGAGGGGGCAACAGGAATTTTTTTCTTCCTTTTTTATTTTTTGCATAATGGACACTGGCAGTGATCCAGCAAAAACAAAACAAAAACGCTCAGAGCACCATCAGCATCTTTCCAGCCATCAGTGTCAGCCTCTAGCATCTCCCAGCAGCACTGCAGAGACTCGTTCAGCAGCACCTTTGTCCAGTCCCTGGTTTAGCTTCATCCCTTAGCTTGTCTGACATGTCCTGCCATTTACCTTCTGTGCCAGACAACCCGAACCAGGGTGCCAGCTTGGAACCGAAGGAAGTAGACTGGAAAATGGGCAGGCTCTAACTCTCAGGGAAGTGAAAGTGGTATCCACCTCATGAGTAAAATATGTAAATACTACCAAACAAGTGAAGTTTTCCCTGTGGACCTCAGCATGCAAAAATCGGTGGAGAAGCAGAGTGCTTAACCATGCTGGCATTGTTAACAAGGAGGATATTGCCACACTCATGTAGCTTTGCACCCACCTGCTGTCCACAGCTCCCAGTTCACAACAGGGCTTGGGATGTGAGAGTAATTGTTTTGTCCACGGGCAGAGACAGTTGGCATCCATTGTGATATAAAAAGAAGAGAGTTTCTAAGGCATGCACATTGCAAGGTATTGAAGTTACTAAGCTTCTTTTAAGGACTGCTGTTGGTAACTCTGTAGTATTTCTAACTCATGTAAAGCATTGATACTAAAAGGGTCCTCTTGGCAGCCAGCTCATAATGTTTGCACAATAGTGTCGAGGACTGAACACGAATTCCCTGAAATCATAATGGGCTGCATTCTGTAGATTATCAGTCAGTCAAGAAAAGCACCGCTGATTACCCACTGAATTATGCATACAAATATTCGCAACATCCTGTGTAATTAACTCATGAAAATAAATAATTACTATAATGGAGATTGAGTGATTTCCATATATTTCTCCACTCCTAAAAAAGATATTATCCAGCTGGTTAATACTATTATATTTCTTAATGAGAATGTTTCAGATACAGTGTTAGCTCCATGTATTTCCCCTCGCTTTAGAAAATCTAAAATAAAGTATCAGTTCTTTTGTACAGGAATCTCCACATGTTCTTAGATTGTGATAGATCTCTGTTTCAATCCCATCAAGTTGGCCCACCATGCTGTTTTTCGAGCTAGGGGGCATGTAGATACCATCACATATTAGCCACGAGGTATAATAGAAAATACTTCACAGGTTTTTAAATCCTCAAACATCTTTTAAATGACTGAAATTTTAAATGTAAGGTTTTTCTTGGAAAAGACTATTTTCTATTAAAGTTTTCAGATATACTGTATATAGATATTTGACTCCGGCATCTGAGAAAAAAATACTTGCACATTTTGTAATGAGATAAGTGCAAATCAAATTTTACTTTATCTCCTCTGTGTTAATCTTTTGACTAATACAGTGATACCGTTCTGTATCTGTAGTTAAACTCTTGGGAATTAAAATGTTTATCATCAGGGCTGATGTTTTGATGTAAATCTGATAGCCAGACCTGCTTCAGAAGCAGCCCGAGATGTTTGCAGTGGCTTCGACTTGCTGAGTCATAACAGTTGGAACCTGTCCAGTTGTCAGATAGTTACATGGACGATCCTGGTTCCTAGATTTGATCTGGCTAAAAGCAGAGCCGAAGCCTGAGGAACAAAAAGAATGGTTGCTTATTCCTATGTTTTCAGGAATAAAATGTGCTGTAAAGGATCCAGAGGTTACCAGTTATCAGGCAACACCCCTCTCCTGGCAGATGGTCTGAGGGGTGCTACTCTATCTTTTGGGGGAACTCTGGTTCTTTTGCTTCTGCTCAAGGCCAGCCTGCTGCCTGCTCCCCATCTTTTTTCTGTGTCCCCTCTTTTCTCACTTCTTGTTTCCTCTTCCCCATCTCTGTTTCTTCCCTGTACTCAGAAAATGATTCAAAGTAGGATTTGTGGTTGGTGATTCACATGCTTGCTTCCTGTTACTTAAAATGAAACCCAAGTCCCCAGTAGTGAGGGTCCTGAAGCCTTAGCAGTGAACATGTTCCAAGTAATTGAACCATCAGAGTGGTGAGAAGGAATTGATAAGGATTATAACTGTTCTTCGGAAAGGTCGCTATGTTTTGGTAGGATATTAAAATATATTAAACTATATAAAATTGTGCCCTGTTATTATGCTTTTCCCACTGGATTAGCCTGGCCTTTGTGCTTTTGTGGGCCTTTGAATCAGGCCTGATTAAAACTACCTACTCCTTGCTTTCTGTATAAAACCACAGAGACTCGAACCTAGGTTTAACCTGAAAGAATGGGTTTGTGACCCATGTTGTAGTGATAGGACCCAGTTAAGCCATGGTATGTCCACATAGCCATAGAGCATCTCCAGTTCAGTCTGTTTCATGTGAAGTCCTTTTGCATTTTTTTTTGGGGGGGGGGGAGGAGGATAGAAATTGGTGGCATTTTCAATGAGCTAATGAATTGCAGCACGTGGGGCCATGCTCAGCACCTTATGTGACAGTAAATGTATGCTGTCATTATGTATCCCCAAACAAATCTTGATAAGCTGGAAACCTATGTTTTGTCACACATCTTTGTATTTGGAGATCAAATTCATGGCTCAGAATCCGTGGCATTTAGTCCTTTTAGATTTATCTAACATTGTGTGCCCTCACTGTTTCTGTGATCAGATCTGTCACACTAATCACTTGGTTATTTCATAAAATGTACAGCTGTCAAAGGATGGGCACAAACATAAAACATTGAGGATATTTCATCTGTGTTCTGTCCATCAAGAGATACTGTAGGATATTCGTTTTTATAATTCTGAGTCCAGTCGCTTTATTGTTGGCAGCTCCATTTCCACGTTATTGTAATGTAATACACACCTCTCTATTGCTAGTATGACTCTGACTTTATTTACGTCTTCATTAGTGTTTGCTTACTTGTCTTTCATGTAATAACTCGACAACTACTTGTAAAATTATTTCAAGTACATTTATGCCTTTTTTTGCAATGGAAATATTTCTTTAAAATCTTCCCCAATTTCTCTTTAACTAATTCAAATATATCAGAAAGTCCTTCTTAACATGCTATGGTAAGCCATTACTTGGAATTATACTGTATATATAATAGAATAACTAGCTATGTATTTTTTAATATTTATTTTTACGCAGTTTTTTTTAAACATTCATGTATTTATTATGTATACAGTGTTCTGCCTGCATGTATGCCTGCATGCCATAAGAGGGCACCAGATATCATTATGGCTGTGAGCCACCACGTGGTTCCTGGGAATTGAACTCAGGACCTCTGTAAGAACAGCAGTGCTCTTAACCTCTGAGCCATCTCTCCAGCCCTGAACCAGTTACATTTATAATTCTACCAGTTATATTTCTATTTATAGAATGTTCATACTTATTCTACTTGTTTAACATGTAGTGAATAATTTCAAATTAGGTTGGAAGCAGTGGAAATTAAATATAAATATTGATTATCTGAATTGCTACTGAAATTTTGGACAGCCTTTGATTATTCTGTGGAAGGATTTAGAACACTTGACAAAATGATCACTGAAACAGCAGCCGCTATATAGTTAGTGCTCTGCTCTCAAAATATCTGTTTCTCAAAATGTTCAACTAGGCAGTGATCATTAATATTAAGTAAATACTTTGGAGCATGTATCTTACAATGTAATTTTCCTGTTCAAGCACAGCAACTTTTTCTGAATGGTTCCAAAAAATTAAAGTCATTTTAGCTTTTCTTTCAAACTGTCGCTTTGATTGTAGTTTATAGATTTGGCAAGATGTAGTATTCTTTCCTGGAAACTTTTCAGATTGCTCAGAATTACCTTTATGTAGTTTATCAGAACATGGATTTGCTAAATGACATTTGCATTCAATAATTACTGCAGATATGCACTGGAGACTGGTGAGGATGGTTGGGAAACCCTGCAGACATTCTCTGATGGCTATGGAGAAGCCACTAAGGTGGGGCTGTAAGGGCTGCGCTTTTGCCCTTTGCTCCTGATGCCTATCCCAGAGCATCACGAACTTGAATAAGTGGGATTTGATTACCTGCCTGGATTCTATCAGGTCCTCCTTCCTCTGGGGTTACCACACTTTTCATATGATCTGTTCTAGTCCAAGTTTCACACAGTTTTCTGTGTAAAGTCTATTCTCAGTCATTTTTATTCCTGTATATCCAACATTTTGTAAGTATTAACATACTATTTTTTTCCTTTAAAGTACTGATATGCTTTACTATAGTATCATATAGGAAGACTGGATAAACGGACTATTTACTTATGAATTCTAAGTTCTTTTTGTAGTTTCATTTAGCTTAGCTTCTAGTAGCAAGTTCTCATGCTTTAGGTTTTGGGGCTAGACAGTGACTAAAATTGAGGGTCGAGGACTGCAATAGAACGAACGAACTTCTCTTCTTCAGATTAACTTTGTCTGCTTTTGAAAAATTCTGTTCCAAAAGTAGATCCTTTTACTAGCATTTGTATTATGTAAAAGGGGTGAGGGGCTAAATCCCAGCTACATTCAAAGCTGTCTGTAAGATGCTTGGATTGAAAACCATGCTTGTGTCCTTGGAGAATGGGCAATGACCATTACCTGTGAAGGAGCAGGTCAAGGGTCTCTCTGCTGCCTGGATGTCTGTGCACTTGCGGTGGGCGTGGCAAAGCACAGGGTTTCCTTTCAAGTGATGGAATCAGTGGAAAGCTTTGCAGTCTGACCTCAAGTGGTTGTTAGGTAGGCCTCTCACTTCGGTTTCTGTTCTTTTGACATTCTAATCTGCTTCAGCCAGGGATCAGTTTCTTTATTTTAGGAACTTCTTAGGTGTATTTGTTAACTGATCTGGAAACCGCTTTAGTTAACTAAATAGTTAGTGTAACTTACCCCTGCTCACTTGCTGTAAGGAAAGTATATTTAGACGAGGTTAGTTAGTAAGGGATGTTAACCAAGCTGCCAAACCTAAGCATGAAGCCCTCAAACTCAGCCTCCTTGACAGTGAAGTCCTACTTCCGTCTCCTCTCAGATAGCAGACAAATGCTGAGAGAGGAATAAACTGGCTGTCCATTTATCTGATGCAATACTTGAACTCAGCATGCTTAAGAATTTATAAAGGTAAAGGAAACCCTTTTCTTTGCCAAAAGCGTACATTGTAGAATTTGTGTTGGTTGTTTGATATCAGGTCACGTAGCATAAAGGGGACAAAAGCTAGAGAGAGCACATTGTGTTAGGTGGAACAGTGAGAGAGAAAATGGAAGGACCTCTCTGAACATGTTCAAGTAATTTCAAGTATGGCAGAAAAAATAAGACATTATAAACCTAATACAAATGGCTCATTTTAATTTTACAGTGCTTCTCACAGGCCACCCTTCATGGTTGTTGCTGGGTTTAGTCTCCCAGCCTGTTTTCCAAGTGTTTTTCTTCAATGGCAGAAGAGATGTGCAGATTCCTTCTGTTCCGTTATTTCTTCTTGCTGCATTAGTTGCACTAGTGAGGGCTATTCTTCCCCCAGCTTTCTTTCATATTTTAAAGCCAGCTTTCGTTATCTTTAAGCATTGTGTCCAGCTTCACTTTATTGCTGGTTTGTGCATTCTGGACAAGGAAATAGGACTTTCCCTCAAGGGTCATTCCATATCTCAGAGGTATAGTCACAACTCCTGGTCACCTCTTTCAAAAGGAGTGGCTCTCAGTTAGATGGCGAGACTCGCCAGACTCACAACGAAGAGGAAGCAAGAGCTGCTTGGTGGCCATCCTGGACACAAGGGTCCCCTAATGCAAAGGTCCTAGAGGGCAGTTTTTGCTTTGTCACTTGTGGCTGCACCATTTCCTCCACACCTCCTCGTGTGAGTTGGTACAAACTGCCTTGCTTTTTGGCCACTGCGCTTATTTCCCACAGTCTTCAACAGCTTCGAAAAAGGGGTAGAATTTAGTCCCACCTGAAACCTGGGAGTCTTAGAAGTTCACCAAGCCCTGGAGAAGACATAGTTGTGGTCCAGAGGTGTTAAGGAACTGCCATCTTATATAATGGCACATGCCATTTTTCTTAGGAGTGACTCCAGAATGTAGAGATTTGCTTCAGAGTTGTTAGCAAGCACTGTGCAGAGACAGAGAGTGCTCTGAAAAAGGGAGGGGTCTGGGAAGTTTGCTCACAGAGAATTACTGTTTCATGAGTAGGGCATACGTTGTGTTATGCTAGCTGAGCTCCTCTGAAGGATCCATTGTAACCAGATCAACAGAGGTTTCCTATCTCCCTGGAACTAACACCCAGCAGGCCCTCCAGCCTTGTTTACAGGCGTCCTGTGGGCACTCTTTGCTGCTGTGTAATGCTGAACAGAGAGTTGCATGTGTCAGGATACAGGCATGCCGTGAGAGTCTCAGGCCTTTTACTTTTCTGTCTGTTGACAATTCACAATTGTTTTGGAGGTGGGGTGTAATATTGTGGTATCTGAATTCCATGTGGACCAGTTACCAGTTAAATCGTGCTTGTTTGCATATCCGTCGCCTCAGTTATTGTTCATTACACAAACACTGTGCACCATGTCTGAGTCTAGCATTTTTTTTTTTGTCATGGTCTCTGTTAGTAAAACAGTAATAAAAATGACAGAGTAGTTCCCCATGTCACATCCTGTGACTGGTCAGGGCTATGTCGTTGCAGCCTGCCCCATGTTAATCCCTTGAGTCAACAGTCAGGGACATTCAGTGCTACACTTGAAATATTTTAACATGTGGTATTTAGAATGTTTAGAATGTCAAAGGATCTTTTGTCATGATCTTCTCCTGTGTGTTTCAAAAGATGTTGTAAAGGACTCTAATAAAGTGCTCTGGAAGAGAAAGAACTCGGTTTCAAGGAGGAAAATCATACCACACACTTTAATGGTATACCAGTCAAATAACCTTTGAGAAATTCAAGAGAACAGTGTGTTATTCATTTTTGGTTGTTTTTCTATGAAGAAGAGAATGTTTTTGACGTTCCCTCAGGGAGCTACACCTTTCTCTACAATCGTGTTTTTCACATTTTATGTTCGAATGTAAATGATCGAAGAGATAGCGTAACCTGTTCATATTTGTCGTGAAATATATTAAATTCGGTTTCTATGGCAACAATTTTTAATTGGCAAATTGGCTGGTTCTCTCAACCCTGTTTTTCTTGGGTACACTGGATTGTCAGAGATGCTTCACATGGTACAAGTTGGACTTGACAGAGTTCTCTGGCAGGAAGCATGTTCATGGGCCAGGGCTTATTTTTATTAAATAATTATTCATACCATGTTTGCATGGTTGGTTGCTGTGGCAATTATGTTTCTATCTCAGCATTGCCCTGTGTCAAGAAGCCAGTGAAGACTGGTTTTGGTTTTTTTTGGCACTTTAGCCTTACAAGTATGTGACAGCCTTTCTTACCTGAAAATAATAAATAAATAGTGTTTGAACTGCCTCCCCATTGAAATCCATGAAAGCAGCATTTCAACAGTTTACTGATGGTTTTTAGTTCCTCTTAGTCATTACTGTAGTAGTATAGGCTAGACTGATTTATCACAAATACAGTTTTGGGTGTTCATCTTACACCCTGTCTCTTGAATCAATGTGGTACAGAATGTTGAATCAGGTATTTGGTAAGTTGGATTTAGCTACTGCAGTGTTACAAAAATAGATTAAGTAAACAGACACAGCAGGCCAATGCAGCTTGGATTCAGAATCCTCCGGAGACTTAGTAGAACTTTAATAGGCTATAGTTCTAGAGAAAACTATGAATCTCTAGGGTGATTTTAATATTATATAATGAAGGAGGAGCTGTTTTGCAGCAAAAAAATCGAGTGATACGTCCTAAAATTATTTCAGGGAGGTTTATCTGAAAGCCTCTCTTTTTCAGCTATTACACTCTATTGTGGACTTCTTTATTTATTTTTTTGCCTTTGCTATTTTTATACCCCTGCGGTAGCATAACCCTGCACCAAGCACAGGGCAGCATTGCACTTGGTGTTGAATGTAAAATTGCTATTAAACGAAAGCTAACAAAGCAAATCTTGGAAAGAGGGAAACTCTACACTAAAGATTTGTACTGTAATATAAAAATTAGAATGCAAAAGAATAAAATAACCACTTCTACCTTCAAAAGACATGCCTGTGTTCAGTGAAGAATCCGAGTGTGTGTCGTCACTCACTTTCCTCTCTGTCACAGCAGACGTTCTGAAGAGGTGTTCCTTTCTTAAGATTTTTCCATGTCCTTTTATCAAATGTCATGGAAAACTTTTGTAACTGATTACAATCAAGTTTCATTATATATTTCTAATCAGTATGCTTCCTGATTAAATATGACCCCAGTAGCCTAATAATTATCATATTTATAAAATAAATAACTAATGTGTGTATAGGTAGCCACATTTTATGAATTGATTTGAATTATGCATTTATTTCCAGTAGTCTAAAAAAATAAGAGGTGTTGTCAAGTAATAAAGTGCTAAATCATCTTTAAACACTATTCTCCAGAGGAGTACAGAAAGTAATGGAGATGAGGTGAGCTGTAACTCTTGCAGAGTGAAACCTTCTCAAAGCCATGGATCCTGAACATTATTCTCTGATCAGTATGAGTCAAGAAAATGACTGCTCATATTCTTGTAATTTAGTTTTCTGGTTTTAAATATTAAAAAAACAATACCAAAGAATCATGACACACAACTGTCTTGGTGCTTGCGATGAAATTTAAACCATATTCTATGAGTTGGCCTCATACACCTTGTTGGCTGTCAACCTCAGCATGCCTTTGTTGACTGTTCAATTAAATAATAACTGTGATGAAGTGGGTATTTGCCCATTTGGGAATCTTTAGAGGTCTGTGGAACACACTACTTCAGATTATCAGGATTCTTCTCATGCCCATGCTGTGCAAACAGTACTTGAGAAATTAGTACAGAAAGGGTAGCTTGTAGACTTTAAATATTTGGCTTTTTAACCCTCATCAATGCAGCCAAACAGTTGAGAGCAGCAATGCAGCCAGTTGCCTTCTGTCTTCTCCAGCAGTTCCCATGCTGAGAGAAGTTCTTTTGGTTTTGGAAGTGTCAGATTTCCAGTTGTTACATCTTCATCCAAGTCAGACTGACTTTGAGCATTACTACCTACATAGACTATAGGGAAGGGGTAGGAAAGCATAGGGAAGGCAGTGTCTCCAGTGGACCAATTATAGCTCCAGATCTAGCAGGTGAGACAGCTACACATCCGGAATCTTATTTGATGGTTTTTGCAGGTACCTGTGAAATGCATCTGCTAACCTACAATTGTATGACAGGTAAATGAACCGAATTTTTAAAGAGCTTTCTTCATTATGCAACACGCTCTAGGTGAACGACAAAGAAAGAACATGAGCGGGCAGTGGTTTCAGAGTTGCTGGAAACAGGAATGTGGGATAAGATATATGGAAGCCTAATTTAGTTGCTTTCATGTTTTCCCACATTGATATGAAACATACTTTTCATATTTTTAAATCTTGAATGGGGCTCAGTCTCTGTACATGATATCTCTTCTCTCTACATACGTACCCCATGCATGTATGCACACACATATAAGCTTACCCTTAACATATAGCTATTTAAGGTGAGATCATGTGTTTGGAAATGAAATGTCCTTCCTTCCTCCCTCCCTCCCTCCCTC